>CAWUFW010018652.1:0-213723 GCA_963921515.1 Calotriton arnoldi | reverse complement strand
GTGTGCTTCGTTCAGTTACGTGTTAGCATCATGAATCATGTTTGAGAGAAAACTATTTTCTCATGCTTGTCCCACAGAAGTTTGGAAGGTGCTCCAGAAGCTAAAATGAGAGCATATTTTCTGTAAATTCACATTATCTTTCTCAGTCATGTGAGAATGAAGTCTGACATTCTCAGTAAAACATGTAAATCCAACAAGGGCAGAGACTGTCAGTTGATTCCTTTGTGTTCTACTGCAGCTTCCCAGAGTGTTCTTAAGAACAACTAGAGCGCTAACAACCTTACCTATGACAAAAGTATGGCACACCTGAAGCCATCTTGATTGGAATAAACTGGTAACACTTAAAACATTTAATTTAAAAGGGAACAAAATGATGGGGTTCATTTTGTCTTAGAAATTATGGTTAGTGCTGTAGAAAGAAAAATTAGGACATGTTTTAAGTGAGATATCAAATATCTTCCTGTTATATTTCAACAGGAGCAGCCTGCCAGTTGATTCCTTTGTGTTCTACTGCAGCTTCCCAGAGTGTTTTAAAGAACAACTAGAGCGCTAACAGCCTTACCTATGACAAAAGTATGGCACACCTGAAGCCATCTTGATTGGAATAAACTGGTAACACTTAAAACATTTAATTTAAAAAGGAACAAAATGAGGGGGTTCATTTTGTCATAGAAATTATGGTTAGTGCTGTAGAAAGAAAAATAGTGCTAAAACACTACCCCCAGCACGACACCCTACACTACCCAAACATAACTGCACTACCCTAAACCCTAAAACACTACCCCCAGCATGACTCCCTACACTACCCAAACACCACTGCACTACACTAAACCCTAAATATACCCCCAGAATGACCTCCCACACTACACAAACACCACTGCACTACCCTAAACCCTACCCCCAGCACGACCCCTATACTACCCAACACCACTGCACTACCCTAAACCCTAAAACACTAACCCCAGCATGACCCCCTATACTACCCAAACACCACTTCACTACCCTATACCCTAAAACACGACCCCCTACACTACACAAACATGACTGCACTACCCTAAACCCTAAAACACTACCCACAGCATGACCCCCTTCACTACACAAACACCACTGCACTGCCTAAACCCTAAAACACTACCCCAGCACTACCCCCTACACTACCCAAACACCACTGCACTAACATAAACCCTAAAACACTACCCCCAGCACAACCCCCTACACTACACAAACACCACTGCACTACCCTAAACCCTAAATCTACCCCCAGCACGACTCCCTACACTTCCCAAACACCACTGCACTACCCTAAACCCTAAATCTACCCCCAGCACGACCCCTACACTAACCAAACACCACTGCACTACCCTAAACCATCACACACTACCCACAGCATGACCCCCTACACTACACAAACACCACTGCACTACCCTAAACCCTAAAACACTACCACCAGCATGACCCCCTACACTACTCAAACACCACTGCACTACCCTAAACCCTAAAACACTACCCCAGCACGACTCCCTACAGTACCCATACACCACTGCACTACCCTAAACCCTAAAACACTACCCCCAACACGACCCCTACACTACTGCACTATCCTAAACCCTAAAACACTACCCCCAGCATGACCCCCTACACTACCCAAACACCACTGCACTACCCTAAACCCTAAAACACTACCCCCAGCACGACCCCTACACCACCCAAACACCACTGCACTACCCTAAACCCTAGAAAAGAAACCCCACCCCATGCCCAATCCCCCTTACCTCTCACTCCTCGTGGTTCCTCTCTCCTCGTGGTTCCTGCTTCACATCATCTCTGAGGGGCGGTGCACGTCGTTGTGAGAAACGGAACAGCCTCTGTTTCCTTACAATTACATGGATCGTCTACATGTTTTTTAGAACGCATGGTCATTTACCATACATACCTTTACAACAAAATTCGTTGTAAAGGCATGCGTGGTAAATGACCATGCGTTCTAAAAATGTGTAGTAATGACTTTGTGATGTACAACGCATGCGTGGTAATGCATGCGTTGTAATAATATCGCAAAGTAAAAAGTCGTTGTAACAGCTGTTTACCGATCAAAGCTGGCCCCTGTTCTTCAGTGAGACGTTTATTTGATTAATTAGGAGGAAGGAATGTGGTTTTTTACCGAAAAGTGCATTCCCGGCTGTTGTATTGTGAAAGTGTCCGCGTGGGCTGGTTTCACTTCCGGTGAGAGAGTGGAAGAGTCTGTTTGGATCTAAAGGAGTTCTGTTGTTGGACGGGGCCGGCGCGACATGTCATCAGAAAACATAGCTAATGGAAAGCGTCCTCCCTGAAGTGTGGAGCAGTGCCATGAGAGGTCAACGAGTGTGCGTCCCACCGCAGTATGACCGTACCGCGTGACCCATGTGCCGCCTCCAGAGTACGGGAGGCAGAAGCGGCATTGCAGGTCCTCTTGAAGACCGTTGTAGCACTAATTCTACATTTTGGTACTAGGGCATTTTAACTTCGTTGTTTCTGCCAGATACAAAGAGAGGATCCTGTGTTATTCATTGACCTCATTACCTTTTTTGTGGGTTTTATTTTTTGAATTTATATAGCGCAAAACTGTCACCCTACGGGTATCCTGGCGCTGTGACTTGCCCAGATGACATTGTGCATAAAGAAGTCTATACGATATGCTTGTAACACTAATTCTTAGGGAAAAGCCACGTTTTTAGGCTTTTTCTAAATGGAAGCAAAGATTTCAGTTGCCTGATATTCAAAGGAAGGTCTTTCCAAAGTCAGGAGGCTGCTACCCCAAAGGCTCTGCCACCTGTCCTAGTCTTCTTAAATCTGGTGGGGATTACCTAATACATGCCTGACGATCGTAAATTTCTCCCTGGAGTATACCAGGTAAATCTCTCCTGCATAGATATTGGACCTAAACCATGTAATGCTTTGAACACTATACATAGAGATTTAAAATGAATTCTCTCATTTATGGGCAGCCAATGGAGATCTCTTAGAGCTAGAGATGTAGAAGACCTGCGCTGCCTGTTTAACACCAATTTAGCTGCTATAGACTGAATCCTCTGTAGTTTCCGCAATGCTGATTGTGGTGCTCCCAAATACAGGGAGTTACAGTAATCCAATCCTACTCAATATTAGACTCCTCAACACTAAGGGTCTGGAGGTAGCAGGCAGGAGCGGGAGGATCTGGCGCAGTGCTCTTAACACAGAGAAGCAAGTACTGACTGTTTTGTTAATCTGTGATTCCAGTTGGAGATTGTCATCCATTAAAACCCCCAGGTTACGTACTGTACTGGCAGGAATCAGTGGTTTAGCCATAGGGGTAAGTCTAAATTCGGCAGGATAAGGCCGAGCTATTTTGGCCTATTTTGGGTTGTGGTGCTTGTCACTTCGCTGCCCCGTCGGTGCACACGACTGGGCACCCCACCTCGTGTGCCATCTGCAGGGCCTCTGCCCTCGGATCACTGGTTTCGGTTTCTGGAGTGGCAACATAAACAGTTGCTCTCAAAGGACTAGCCTGAACACTTAGGTGAATATCCCCTGCACCAGCATTCCACAGAAATTCTTTCCTAGCTCTCCCACGTCAACGAGCACGGCTCCGCTCGCGACACAGTATGATGTCATCGGAGCCATAAGAGGACATCGTCGGCATGCTGACGTCAGTTCCACCCATTTTTTCCGTGCCACCGAGGCAAACAGGGGACCGAGACATTTTTACATGTATACATAGTATAATAAATATATATATATTCACTGAAAAAACCATAGGTTTCAGGCACGTTATAGTTAGAAATTAGAATTTAAAAAACCTTAGAAATTCACTGAAAAAACCATAGGTTTCAGGCACGTTATAGTTAGAAATTAGCATTTAAAAAACCTTAGAAATTCACTGAAAAAACCATAGGTTTCAGGGCGTTATAGTTAGTTGGACATTTCACTCGTACAAAACCATAGAAATTCCCCTGTTATAGTTAGTTCAGCTAACTATAACTTGCGCGCCCGCAATACACTGCTGATGACGTCACATATTACATCACTCATGACATGGTCAGTGACATCACTCATGACATCACTGATGACATCTCAAATGACATCACTGATGACATCACTAATGACATCATCCAGTGAATGTGTGTTTTTCTGAAAATTAAATATGTTTTATATATGTGTATCTCAAGGTCGATGGAAGAATAAATGGGTATATAAGTGTCTAAATGGATGATTTTTTTTGTAAAATTGATTGTATAATTGACTAAGTGTATCTTAGTGAATACATGGGTTAGTGAGTAATGTTTAAATATGAAAATATCTGTATCAGTCTCTCACTTTGTGTATAAGTGGCTGCATGGGTTGGTGAGTAGCTACATGAGTGTCTATATGGGTTATTAGTTGGTTTTTTGAGTATCAGTATGAGTGTCTGAGTGTCTGTATGGTTCGGTGGGGGTATTACTTAGTGCATAGATGCATGAATGAGTGACTCACTGTTTGTATGTGTTGAAGACAGCATGTGTGCAGGACTGTATAGGTGGATGAGTATGTGTATGGGTGTGTTAGTGAGTGAATGACTATCTCAATAGTGTCTTTATGAATAACTACATATGTTTTAAACTAGTATATGTGAGTATTGGTGTATATAAGTGAGTATATGTGAGAGTGAGAGATTGGAAGAGTTCCTGTACAAATAAGTAGGTGTTTCTATAAGTGATTGTTTAAGAGAGTAAGTATGGGTAAGTTTCTGTAGAAGTAAGTGTGGTAGTGTGTGTATAACTGTATATGCAAGTAAATGGATGTTTGATACTTTGTTTGCATGTGTGACTATGTGTGTGAGTAACTCTATGGATGAGTGGCGGTGTGTAACAGGATGTATAGGTGTATGAGTACATATGATGAGTGAGTACATGTATGAGTGACTGTATAGGGACTGTTGGTGAATGAGTGGATGTGTGTGTAGATCTTGGAATTACTGAATAGGTGTGTTGTAACTGGTATTGGTATGTCCATTGTTTTGAAAATGTTAGTTTGTATTTTTGAGTGTGTGTATCAAAGGTTATATTAGGGTGAGAGGAGGTCTGCCACTCTATCACAAGGATGATGTCATCAGTGATGTCATCAGTGATGTCATTTGAGATGTCTGTGTGTTTCTGTAAAGTTTAAATATGTTTAATATATATAGGGAAAGGCGTATTGAAGAATGCGTGGGTGTATAAGTGTCTGAATGGATGATTTAGTACGTGAGTGACTGACTCTACAAGTGAGTGATTAAATGTATCTTACTGAATGCATGGGTTAGTGACTAAACTGTGTGAATGTCTGTATCCGTCTGTCTGTTGGTTTGTAAGCGGCTGCATGGCTTTCTGAATAGCTACATGAGTGTCTACATGGGTTATTGATTGATTGTCTGAGTATCTGTATGGGTGCCTGAGTGTTTGTGTGGGTGGGGTGTGTGTGACTCTGTGCATAGATGTGTGAGTTGGTGATTCACTGGGTGCATGGTTTCAAGAGTGCATCTGTGATGGACTGTATGGGTGGGTGAGTGTGTGTATGGGTGTGTTAGTGATTGAATGTATATCTCAGTGGTACATGTGTGAGTAACTACATATGTGAAAGGCAGTATATATGTGTGTTGGAGTATATAAATGGCTATACGTGAGAGTGTGTGATTGTGAGAGTGGCTGTATGGATGAGTGTGTACTTGTATCAGTGATTGTATAAGAGTGTAAGAATGTGCTAGTATTTGTATGAGTAAGTGAGCTGGTGTGTGTATAACTGTATAGGTGAGTAAATGGGTGTGTGATTACGTTTTTGCATGACTGACTAGGTGTGTGAGTACCTCTATGGATGAGTGGCGGTGTGTGAGTGTTTATATAGGTGTATGAGTGCATATGATAGTCCTGTACTGAGTGACTAAGTATGAGTGACTGTACGGGTGAGTGAGTGGATGTGTGTGTAGACCTAAGAATCAGTGAGTGGGTATGTAGTTTTTGGTGTTGGAGTGTCTATGGTTTTGAGAATGGCAGTCTGTAATTTAGAGTGGGTGTATCAAAAGTTATATTAGGGTGTGAGAAGATGCATGAAATTATCACATGGATGATGTCATCAGTGATGTCATTTGAGATGTCATCAGTGATGTCATCAGTGATGTCACTGACCATGTCATGAGTGATGTAATATGTGACGTCATCAGCAGTGCATTGCGGGGCGCGAGTTATAGTTAGCTGAACTAACTATAACGGGGGAATTTCTATGGTTTTGTACGAGTGAAATGTCCAACTAACTATAACTGTCCCTAAAACCTATGGTTTTTTCAGTGAATTTCAAAGGTTTTTTAAATGCTAATTTCTAACTATAACGTGTCTGAAACCTATGGTTTTTTCAGTGAATTTCAAAGGTTTTTAAATGCTAATTTCTAACTATAACGTGCCTGAAACCTATGATTTTTTAAGTGGATTTCAAAGGTTTTTTAAATGCTAGTTTCTAACTATGCCTACAGAGGTAGGACATGTGAAGAAAGAAGAAAAAAACGCACAGAAAGAAGCAAAAGATGTGCAGAAAGAACCAACAGAGGAGCAGAAAGAGGCCTTGTTGCAAAATCATCCTGTGCCCACAACTTTTTCAGACGGGTACTGGTGGTAACTGACTCTGACTAACCAGAGCTAGTGCTATGCTAAAAGACACTTAGAATACAGTTAAAACACCTACATACACTAGGGAACACTATGCGTTGGGGTACCCCTGTGATTAGCATGACCTCCTCTGCAAGTCCCTACTACATAATAGGGCAGGGGATTAAAACTACCTCTTAAAACGCGCTACAGGGCGCGTTTGCACAGTGGTGAAGGGAGGGGGCCTGAGGTGACATGTGTGCAAGCGCACCCCGTGGCGCGTTTTAAGCTGCGGGATTAAGTCCCCTTGAATTCTGAGGGTCCCTGGGGCCCAACTAGCCCCCAGGTACCTACAGTTAGGACCACAGAGCTGAGTTGCAGAGAGGCGTTCCGAGGCCACGCACCTTTTTCACCTCTCTGCAACGCAACTCTGTTGTGCTTACTGAAGGTACCTGGTGGGCTAGTTGGCCCCCAGGGTCCCTCAGGATTCAAAGGGAATTAATTCCCCAACTTAAAACGCACCACAGGGCGTGTTTGCGCACATGTCACCTGAGGCCCCGCCCCTCCCTTCACCACTGTGCAAACGCGCCCCGTGGTGCGTTTTAAGTTGGGGGATTAGGTCACCTTGAATCCTGAGGGTCCCTGGGGCCCAACTAGCCCACTAGGTACTTCCAGTAAGCACCACAGGCCTGCGTTGCAACGCCTGTAACAAATTGTGCAGTTGTGTTTAGGTAGTGAAGAGGGTCGTGCTGGGGGTAGTGTTTTAGGGTTTAGGGTAGTGCAGTGGTGTTTGTGTAGTGTAGGGGGTCATGCTGGGGGTAGATTTAGGGTTTAGGGTAGTGCAGTGGTGTTTGGGTAGTGTAGGGAGTCGTGCTGGGGGGAGTGTTTTAGGGTTTAGGGTAGTGCAGTGGTGTTTGGGTAGTGTAGGGGGTCGTGCTGGGGGTAGTGTTTTAGGGTTTAGGGTAGTGCAGTGGTGTTTGGGTAGTGTAGGGGGTCGTGCTGGGGGTAGTGATTTAGGGTAGTGCAGTGGTGTTTGGGTAGTGTAGGGGGTACTGCTGGGGGTAGTGTTTTAGGGTTTAGGTTAGTGCAGTGGTGTTTGGGTAGTGTAGGGGTACTGCTGGGGGTAGTGTTTTAGGGTTTAGGGTAGTGCAGTGGTGTTTGTGTAGTGTAGGGGGTAGTGTTTTAGGGTTTAGGGTAGTGCAGTGGTGTTTGTGTAGTGTAGGAGGTCGTGTTTTAGGGTTTAGGGTAGTGCAGTGGTCTTTGGGTAGTGTAGGGAGTCATGCGGGGGTAGTGTTTTAGGGTTTAGGGTAGTGTAGGGTGTCATGCGGGGGGTAGTGTTTTAGGGATTAGGGTAGTGCATTGGTGTTTGGGTAGTGTAGGGGTCATGCGGGGGTAGTGTTTTAGGGTTTAGGGCAGTGCAGTGGTGTTTGGGTAGTGTAGGGGTCGTGCTGGGGGAGTGTTTTAGGGTTTAGGGCAGTGCAGTGGTGTTCGGGTAGTGTAGGGGGTCATGCTGGGGGAGTGTTTTAGGGTTTAGGGCAGGGCAGTGGTGTTCGGGTAGTGTAGGGGGTCGTGCTGGGGGAGTGTTTGAGGGTTTAGGGCAGTGCAGTCGTGTTCGGGTAGTGTAGGGGGTTGTGCTGGGGGTAGTATTTTAGGGTTTAGGATAGTGCAGTGGTGTTCGGGTAGTGTAGGGGGTCGTGCTGGGGGTAGTGGTCTAGGGTTTAGGGCAGTACAGTGGTGTTTGGGCAGTGTAGGGGGTAATGCTGGGGGTGGTGTTTAAGGGTTTAGGGCAGAGCAGTGGTGTTCGGGCAGTGTAGGAGGTCGTGCTGGGGGTGGTGTTTCAGGGTTTAGGGCAGTGCAGTGGTGTTCCGGCAGTGTAGGAGGTCGTGCAGGGGGTGGTGTTTCAGGGTTTAGGGCAGTGCAGTGGTGTTCGGGCAGTGTAGGGGGTCGTGCTGGAGGTGGTGTTTCAGGGTTTAGGGCAGTGCAGTGGTGTTCGGGCAGTGTAGGGTGTTGTGCTGAGGGGTGGTGTTTCAGGGTTTAGGGCAGTGCAGTGCTGTTCGGGCAGTGTAGGGGGTCGTGCAGGGGGTGGTGTTTCAGGGTTTAGGGCAGTGCAGTGGTGTTTGGGCAGTGTAGGGGGTCGTGCAGGGGGTGGTGTTTCAGGGTTTAGGGCAGTGCAGTGGTGTTCGGCCAGTGTAGGTGGTCGTGCAGGGGGTGGTGTTTCAGGGTTTAGGGCAGTGCAGTGGTGTTCGGCCAGTGTAGGTGGTCTTGCTGGGGTGGTGTTTCAGGCTTTAGTGCAGTGGTGTTCGGGCAGTGTAGGGGATCTTGCTGGGGGTGGTGTTTCAGGGTTTAGGGCAGTGCAGTGGTGTTCGGGCAGTGTAGGCGGTCTTGCTGGGGCTGGTGTTTCAGGGTTTAGGGCAGTGCAGTGGTTTTCGGGCAGTGTAGGCGATCGTGCTGGGGCTGGTGTTTCAGGGTTTAGGGCAGTGTAGTGGTGTTCGGGCAGTGTACAGGGTTGTGCTGGGGCTGGTGTTTCTAGGGTTTAGGGCAGTGCAGTGGTGTTCGGGCAGTGTAGGGGGTCGTGCTGGGGGTAGTGTTTCAGGGTTTAGGGCAGTGCAGTGGTGTTCGGGCAGTGTAGGGGGTCGTGCTGGGGCTGGTGTTTCATGGTTTAGGGCAGTGCAGTGGTGTTCGGGCAGTGTAGGGGGTCGTGCTGGGGGTGGTGTTTCAGGGTTTAGGGCAGTGCAGTGGTGTTCGGGCAGTGTAGGGGGTCATGCTGGGGGTGGTGTTTCAGGGTTTAGGGCAGTGCAGTGGTGTACGGGCAGTATAGGGGGTCTTGCTGGGGTTGGTGTTTCAGGGTTTAGGGCAGTGGTGTTCGGGCAGTGTAGGGGGTCTTGCTGGGGGTAGTGTTTCGGGGTTTAGGGCAGTGCAGTGGTGTTCGTGCAGTGTAGGGGGTCATGCTGGGGGTGGTGTTTCAGGGTTTAGGGCAGTGCAGTAGTGTTTGGGCAGTGTAGGGGATCGTGCAGGGGGTGGTGTTTTAGGGTTTAGGGCAGTGCAGTGGTGTTCGGGCAGTGTAGGGGGTCATGCTGGGGGTTGTGTTTCAGGGTTTAGGGCAGTGCAGTGGTGTTCGGGCAGTGTGAGGGGTCGGGCAGGGGTGGTGTTTCAGGGTTTAGGACAGTGCAGTGGTGTTCGGGCAGTGTAGGGGTCGTGCTGGGGCTGGTGTTTCAGGGTTTAGGGCAGTGCAGTGGTGTTCGGGCAGTGTAGGGGGTCTTGCTGGGGGTGGTGTTTCAGGGTTTAGGGCAGTGCAGTGGTGTTCGGGCAGTGTAGGGGTTCTTGCTGGGGGTAGTGTTTCAGGGTTTAGGGCAGTGCAGTGGTGTTTGTGCAGTGTAGGGGGTCGTGCTGAGGATGGTGTTTCAGGGTTTAGGGCAGTGCAGTAGTGTTCGGGCAGTGTAGGGGGTCGTGCAGGGGGTGGTGTTTCAGGGTTTAGGGCAGTGCAGTGGTGTTCGGGCAGTGTAGGGGGTCGTGCTGGGGGTGGTGTTTCAGGGTTTAGGGCAGTGCAGTGGTGTTCGGGCAGTGTAGGGGTTCGTGCTGGGGGTGGTGTTTCAGGGTTTAGGGCAGTGGTGTTCGGGCAGTGTAGGGGGTCTTGCTGGGGGTGATGTTTCAGGGTTTAGGGCAGTGCAGTGGTGTTCGGGCAGTGTAGGGGGTCGTGCTGGGGCTGGTGTTTCAGGTTTTAGGGCAGTGCAGTGGTGTTCGGGCAGTGTAGGGGGTCGTGCTGGGGTTGGTGTTTCAGGGTTTAGGGCAGTGCAGTGGTGTTTGGGGCAGTGTAGGGGGTCATGCTGGGGCTAGTGTTTCAGGATTTAGGGCAGAGCAATGGTGTTCAGGCAGTGTAGGGGGTTTTGCTGGAGGTGGTGTTTCAGGGTTTAGGGCAGTGCAGTGGTGTTCGTGCAGTGTAGGGGGTGGTGTTTCAGGGTTTAGGGCAGTGGTGTTCAGGCAGTGTAGGGGGTCTTGCTGGGGTTGATGTTTCAGGGTTTAGGGCAGTGCAGTGGTGTTCGGGCAGTGTAGGGGTCGTGCTGGGGGTGGTGTTTCATGGTTTAGGGCAGTGCAGTGGTGTTCCGGCAGTGTAGGAGGTCGTGCAGGGGGTGGTGTTTCAGGGTTTAGGGCAGTGCAGTGGTGTTCGGGCAGTGTAGGGGGTCGTGCTGGGGGTGGTGTTTCAGGGTTTAGGGCAGTGCAGTGGTGTTCGGGCAGTGTAGGGTGTCGTGCTGAGGGGTGGTGTTTCAGGGTTTAGGGCAGTGCAGTGGTGTTCGGGCAGTGTAGGGGGTCGTGCAGGGGGTGGTGTTTCAGGGTTTAGGGCAGTGCAGTGGTGTTTGGGCAGTGTAGGGGGTCGTGCAGGGGGTGGTGTTTCAGGGTTTAGGGCAGTGCAGTGGTGTTCGGCCAGTGTAGGTGGTCTTGCTGGGGGTGGTGTTTCAGGCTTTAGTGCAGTGGTGTTCGGGCAGTGTAGGGGGTCTTGCTGGGGGTGGTGTTTCAGGGTTTAGGGCAGTGCAGTGGTGTTCGGGCAGTGTAGGGGGTCGTGCTGGGGGTGGTGTTTCAGGGTTTAGGGCAGTGCAGTGGTGTTCGGGCAGTGTAGGGTGTCGTGCTGAGGGGTGGTGTTTCAGGGTTTAGGGCAGTGCAGTGGTGTTCGGGCAGTGTAGGGGGTCGTGCAGGGGGTGGTGTTTCAGGGTTTAGGGCAGTGCAGTGGTGTTTGGGCAGTGTAGGGGGTCGTGCAGGGGGTGGTGTTTCAGGGTTTAGGGCAGTGCAGTGGTGTTCGGCCAGTGTAGGTGGTCTTGCTGGGGGTGGTGTTTCAGGCTTTAGTGCAGTGGTGTTCGGGCAGTGTAGGGGTCTTGCTGGGGGTGGTGTTTCAGGGTTTAGGGCAGTGCAGTGGTGTTCGGGCAGTGTAGGGGGTCTTGCTGGGGCTGGTGTTTCAGGGTTTAGGGCAGTGCAGTGGTTTTCGGGCAGTGTAGGCGGTCGTGCTGGGTCTGGTGTTTCAGGGTTTAGGGCAGTGCAGTGGTGTTCGGGCAGTGTACGGGGTTGTGCTGGGGCTGGTGTTTCAGGGTTTAGGGCAGTGCAGTGGTGTTCGGGCAGTGTAGGGGGTCGTGCTGGGGGTGGTGTTTCAGGGTTTAGGGCAGTGCAGTGGTGTTCGGGCAGTGTAGGGGGTCGTGCTGGGGCTGGTGTTTCATGGTTTAGGGTAGTGCAGTGGTGTTCGGGCAGTGTAGGGGGTCGTGCTGGGGGTGGTGTTTCAGGGTTTAGGGCAGTGCAGTGGTGTTCGGGCAGTGTAGGAGGTCATGCTGGGGGTGGTGTTTCAGGGTTTAGGGCAGTGCAGTGGTGTTTGGGCAGTGTAGGGGGTCGTGCAGGGGGTGGTGTTTCAGGGTTTAGGGCAGTGCAGTGGTGTTCGGCCAGTGTAGGTGGTCTTGCTGGGGGTTGTGTTTCAGGCTT
This sequence comes from Calotriton arnoldi, assembly GCA_963921515.1. Taxonomy (NCBI): domain Eukaryota; kingdom Metazoa; phylum Chordata; class Amphibia; order Caudata; family Salamandridae; genus Calotriton; species Calotriton arnoldi. The sequence continues at coordinate 201,658 of CAWUFW010018652.1, read as the reverse complement.
TAGTGCAGTGGTGTTCGGGCAGTGTAGGGGGTCTTGCTGGGGGTGGTGTTTCAGGGTTTAGGGCAGTGCAGTGGTGTTCAGGCAGTGTAGGGGTCTTGCTGGGGCTGGTGTTTCAGGGTTTAGGGCAGTGCAGTGGTTTTCGGGCAGTGTAGGCGGTCGTGCTGGGTCTGGTGTTTCAGGGTTTAGGGCAGTGCAGTGGTGTTCGGGCAGTGTACGGGGTTGTGCTAGGGCTGGTGTTTCAGGGTTTAGGGCAGTGCAGTGGTGTTCGGGCAGTGTAGGGGGTCGTGCTGGGGGTGGTGTTTCAGGGTTTAGGGCAGTGCAGTGGTGTTCGGGCAGTGTAGGGGGTCGTGCTGGGGCTGGTGTTTCATGGTTTAGGGTAGTGCAGTGGTGTTCGGGCAGTGTAGGGGGTCGTGCTGGGGGTGGTGTTTCAGGGTTTAGGGCAGTGCAGTGGTGTTCGGGCAGTGTAGGGGGTCTTGCTGGGGGTGGTGTTTCAGGGTTTAGGGCAGTGGTGTTCGGGCAGTGTAGGGGGTCTTTCTGGGGGTAGTGTTTCGGGGTTTAGGGCAGTGCAGTGGTGTTCGTGCAGTGTAGGGGGTCATGCTGGGGGTGGTGTTTCAGGGTTTAGGGCAGTGCAGTAGTGTTCGGGCAGTGTAGGGGATCGTGCAGGGGGTGGTGTTTCAGGGTTTAGGGCAGTGCAGTGGTGTTCGGGCAGTGTAGGGGGTCGTGCAGGGGGTGGTGTTTCAGGGTTTAGGGCAGTGCAGTGGTGTTTGGGCAGTGTAGGGGGTCGTGCAGGGGGTGGTGTTTCAGGGTTTAGGGCAGTGCAGTGGTGTTTGGCCAGTGTAGGTGGTCTTGCTGGGGGTGGTGTTTCAGGCTTTAGTGCAGTGGTGTTCGGGCAGTGTAGGGGGTCTTGCTGGGGGTGGTGTTTCAGGGTTTAGGGCAGTGCAGTGGTGTTCGGGCAGTGTAGGGGGTCGTGCTGGGGGTGGTGTTTCAGGGTTTAGGGCAGTGCAGTGGTGTTCGGGCAGTGTAGGGTGTCGTGCTGAGGGGTGGTGTTTCAGGGTTTAGGGCAGTGCAGTGGTGTTCGGGCAGTGTAGGGGGTCGTGCAGGGGGTGGTGTTTCAGGGTTTAGGGCAGTGCAGTGGTGTTTGGGCAGTGTAGGGGGTCGTGCAGGGGGTGGTGTTTCAGGGTTTAGGGCAGTGCAGTGGTGTTCGGCCAGTGTAGGTGGTCTTGCTGGGGGTGGTGTTTCAGGCTTTAGTGCAGTGGTGTTCGGGCAGTGTAGGGGTCTTGCTGGGGGTGGTGTTTCAGGGTTTAGGGCAGTGCAGTGGTGTTCGGGCAGTGTAGGGGGTCTTGCTGGGGCTGGTGTTTCAGGGTTTAGGGCAGTGCAGTGGTTTTTGGGCAGTGTAGGCGGTCGTGCTGGGTCTGGTGTTTCAGGGTTTAGGGCAGTGCAGTGGTGTTCGGGCAGTGTACGGGGTTGTGCTGGGGCTGGTGTTTCAGGGTTTAGGGCAGTGCAGTGGTGTTCGGGCAGTGTAGGGGGTCGTGCTGGGGGTGGTGTTTCAGGGTTTAGGGCAGTGCAGTGGTGTTCGGGGTGTGTAGGGGGTCGTGCTGGGGCTGGTGTTTCATGGTTTAGGGTAGTGCAGTGGTATTCGGGCAGTGTAGGGGGTCGTGCTGGGGGTGGTGTTTCAGGGTTTAGGGCAGTGCAGTGGTGTTCGGGCAGTGTAGGGGGTCATGCTTGGGTGGTGTTTCAGGGTTTAGGGCAGTGCAGTGGTGTACGGGCAGTGTAGGGGGTCTTGCTGGGGGTGGTGTTTCAGGGTTTAGGGCAGTGGTGTTCGGGCAGTGTAGGGGGTCTTGCTGGGGGTAGTGTTTCGGGGTTTAGGGCAGTGCAGTGGTGTTCGTGCAGTGTAGGGGGTCATGCTGGGGGTGGTGTTTCAGGGTTTAGGGCAGTGCAGTAGTGTTCGGGCAGTGTAGGGGATCGTGCAGGGGGTGGTGTTTCAGGGTTTAGGGCAGTGCAGTGGTGTTCGGGCAGTGTAGGGGTTCATGCTGGGGGTGGTGTTTCAGGGTTTAGGGCAGTGCAGTGGTTTCGGGCAGTGTAGGGGGTCGGGCAGGGGGTGGTGTTTCAGGGTTTAGGACAGTGCAGTGGTGTTCGGGCAGTGTAGGGGTCGTGCTGGGGCTGGTGTTTCAGGGTTTAGGGCAGTGCAGTGGTGTTCGGGCAGTGTAGGGGGTCTTGCTGGGGGTGGTGTTTCAGGGTTTAGGGCAGTGCAGTGGTGTTCGGGCAGTGTAGTGGGTCTTGCTGGGGGTGATGTTTCAGGGTTTAGGGCAGTGCAGTGGTGTTCGGGCAGTGTAGGAGGTCTTGCTGGGGGTAGTGTTTCAGGGTTTAGGGCAGTGCAGAGGTGTTCGGGCAGTGTAGGGGTCATGCTGGGGGTGGTGTTTCAGGGTTTAGGGCAGTGCAGTGGTGTTCGGGCAGTGTAGGGGGTCGTGAAGGGGTGGTGTTTCAGGGTTTAGGGCAGTGCAGTGGTGTTTGGGCAGTGTAGGGGGTCGTGCTAGGGTATGTGTTTCAGGGTTTAGGGCAGTGCAGTGGTGTTCGGGCAGTGTAGGGGGTCGTGCTGGGGGTAGTGTTTTAGGGTTTAAGGTAGTGCAGTGGTGTTTGTGTAGTGTAGGGGGTCGTGCTGGGGGCAGTGTTTTAGGGTTTAGGGTAGTGCAGTGGTGCTTGTGTAGTGTAGGGGTCGTGCTGGGGGTAGTGTTTTAGGGTAGTGCAGTGGTGTTTGTGTAGTGTAGGGGGTCATGTTTTAGGGTAGTGCAGTGGTGTTTGGGTAGTGTAGGGGGTCATGCTGGGGGTAGTGTTTTAGGATTTAGGTTAGTGCAGTGGTGTTGGGGTAGTGTTTTAGGGTTTATGGTAGTGCAGTGGTGTTTGTGTAGTGTAGGGGGTCATGCTGGGGGTAGTGTTATAGGGTTTAGGATAGTGCAGTGGTGCTTGTGTAGTGTAGGGGGTCGTGCTGGGGTAATGTTTTAGTGTTTAGGGTAGTGCAGTGGTGTTTTTGTAGTGTAGGGGGGTCATGTTTTAAGATGCAACGCTCCAATACCTGACCAGTCTGCACTACATAAAACTGCAAAAAAACTAAAAATAAAAAGTGTTTTGTACACTTTTGTCATTGGGCTATATGTGGGCTACATCTGGGTAATATTCGTGCTACATTTGGGCTCTTTTTTCACTGGTGGCCATCTTGGAAGACTTCTTTGTTATGAAGTTTCCTAATTTCCTCATTTACTGCAGTCTCCTCAGTAGGAAATGCTTTCAGTTTTTTACTTTGATTCCATCAAGAAGGCATTCAGATGTGTCACACATTTGCCATAAATTCAGAATGTTATTACTCTAGTTGTTCATTAGATCACGGTAGTAAAGCTACTGCTCACCAAGGAGTTAACTGGAAGTCTACTGCTGGTATTGAAAGTGATTGTTTCAGTCTGCATGTCAGAATTTTCTAATGAAATAGAAGAGGATTTGAGATCTCACTTAAAACATGCACTAAATTTTCTTTTTGCAGCACTAACCATAATTTCTATGGCAAAATAAACCCCCTCATTTTGTTCCTTTTTAAATTAAATGTTTTAAGTGTTACCAGTTTATTCCAATCAAGATGGCTTCAGGTGTGCCATACTTTTGTCATAAGTAAGGCTGTTAGCACTCTAGTTGTTCTTTAGAACACTCTGGGAAGCTGCAGTAGAACACAAAGGCATCAACTGACAGGCTGCTCCTGTTGAAATATAACAGGAAGATATTTGAGATCTCACTTAAAACATGTCCTAATTTTTCTTTCTACAGCACTAACCATAATTTCTATGGCAAAATGAACCCCCTCATTTTGTTCCTTTTTAAATTAAATGTTTTAAGTGTTACCAGTTTATTCCAATCAAGATGGCTTCAGGTGTGCCATACTTTTGTCATAAGTAAGACTGTTAGCGCTCTAGTTGTTCTTTAGAACACTATGGGAAGCTGCAGTAGAACACAAAGGCATCAACTGACAGGCTGCTCCTGTTGAAATATAACAGGAAGATATTTGAGATCACACTTAAACATGTCCTAATTTTTCTTTCCAGAGCACTAACCATAATTTCTATGACAAGATGAACCCCATCATTTTGTTCCTTTTTAAATTAAATGTTTTAAGTGTTACCAGTTTATTCCAATCAAGATGGCTTCAGGTGTGCCATACTTTTGTCATAAGTAAGGCAGTTAGCACTCTAGTTGGTCTTTAGAACACTCTGGGAAGCTGCAGTAGAACACAAAGGAATCAACTGACAGTCTCTGCCCTTGTTGGATGTACATGTTTTACTGAGAATGTCAGACTTCATTCTCACATGACTGAGAAAGATAATGTGAATTTACAGAAAATATGCTCTCATTTTAGCTTCTGGGGCACCTTCCAAAACTGTATGGGACAAGCATGTGAAAATAGTTTTCTCTCAAACATGATTCATGATATCCCAGCAGAAGTTTTTTCACAGGGTAAAATCACCTTAGAACACACCACAATTCCTGAAATTAGTATGGTACCATCAACAAATGAATTCTAATGTAACTAAAGTCTGTTATCACCCTTTATAGTTCTCCTTTTGGTAACCCTCAAAATCTTCGATTCACTACAATGCATTTCAATGGGGTACTATCATTTATATTGGTCCCAAGATGGCTGCCAGCAATTCCAGGATGAAGTGCTGACAGCCAATCAGATCTCACGATGACATGTGTGGTTAGGCTCCGCCCAGATATATATGTGTTTTTACTTTTGATTTTCTCAGCAACTACTGAACGGATTTACACCATTTAACAAAAAGGGTTCTTTTTGAACCAAGAACTACCTCTTTGCCAAATTTGGTGTAATTCCGTTCAGCAGTTCGGGCTGTAGCCTTGCATAAAGTTTCCTATGGGAAATTGATTTTTTGACTCTTATTTTTTTAATTTCTCCGCAACTACTGAACGGATTTACACCATTTAACAAAAAGGCTTCTTTCTGAACCAAGAACTACCTCTTTGCCAAATTTGGTGTAATTCCGTTCAGCAGTTCGGGCTGTAGCCGTGTCTAAAGTTTCCAATGGGAAAATGAATGGGGAAAACACGTTTTGGGACCCCCCTTTTTTCTCGGCCCCCGCTTGACGAATCACCCTGAGACTTTCAGGGTAGGAGCGGACCGGAGCGGGCCATTAAGTTTGAAAATTTCGCGAAGATTCGTCAACCGACGCAAGAGTTATTTCAAATAGAATGTCGCGGATTTCCTATGGAAAATAGGTCCTAACTATAACTATATATATATATTCACTGAAAAAACCATAGGTTTCAGGCACGTTATAGTTAGAAATTAGCATTTAAAAACCTTAGAAATTCACTGAAAAAACCATAGGTTTCAGGGGCGTTATAGTTAGTTGGACATTTCACTCGTACAAAACCATAGAAATTCCCCCGTTATAGTTAGTTCAGCTAACTATAACTCGCGTGCATCCACAATGCACTGCTGATGACGTCACATATTACATCACTCATGACATGCTCAGTGACATCACTCATGACATCACTGATGACATCTCAAATGACATCACTGATGACATCACTGATGACATCATCCTTGTGATAGAGTGGCAGACCTCCTCTCACCCTAATATAACCTTTGATACACACACTCAAAAATACAAACTAACATTTTCAAAACAATGGACATACCAATACCAGTTACAACACACCTATTCAGTAATTCCAAGATCTACACACACATCCACTCATTCACCAACAGTCCCTATACAGTCACTCATACATGTACTCACTCATCATATGTACTCATACACCTATACATCCTGTTACACACCGCCACTCATCCATAGAGTTACTCACACACATAGTCACACATGCAAACAAAGTATCAAACAACCATTTACGTGCATATACAGTTATACACACACTACCACACTTACTTCTACAGAAACTTACACATACTTACTCTCTTAAACAATCACTTATAGAAACACCTACTTATTTGTACAGGAACTCTTCCAATCTCTCACTCTCACATATACTCACTTATATACACCAATACTCACATATACTAGTTTAAAACATATGTAGTTACTCATAAAGACACTATTGAGACAGTCATTCACTCACTAACACACCCATACACATACTCATCCACCTATACAGTCCTGCACACATGCTGTCTTCAACACATACAAACAGTGAGTCACTCATTCATGCATCTATGCACTAAGTAATACCCCCACCAAACCATACAGACACTCAGACACTCATACTGATACTCAAAAAACCAACTAATAACCCATATAGACACTCATGTAGCTACTCACCAACCCATGCAGCCACTTATACACAAAGTGAGAGACTGATACAGATATTTTCATATTTAAAGATTACTCACTAACCCATGTATTCACTAAGATACACTTAGTCAGTTATACAATCAATTTTACAAAACAAAATCATCCATTTAGACACTTATATACCCATTTATTCTTCCATCGACCTTGAGATATACATATATAAAACATATTTAATTTTCAGAAAAAACACACATTCACTGGATGATGTCATCAGTGATGTCATCAGTGATGTCATTTGAGATGTCATCAGTGATGTCATGAGTGATGTCACTGACCATGTCATGAGTGATGTAATATGTGACGTCATCAGCAGTGCATTGCGGGCGCGCGAGTTATAGTTAGCTGAACTAACTATAACGGGGGAATTTCTATGGTTTTGTACGAGTGAAATGTCCAACTAACTATAACGCCCCTGAAACCTATGGTTTTTTCAGTGAATTTCTAAGGTTTTTTAAATGCTAATTTCTAACTATAACGTGCCTGAAACCTATGGTTTTTTCAGTGAATTTCTAAGGTTTTTAAATGCTAATTTCTAACTATAACGTGCCTGAAACCTATGGTTTTTTCAGTGAATATAAATATAATTATTATACTATGTATACATGTGAAAACGTCTCGGTCCCCTGTTTGCCTCGGTGGCACGGAAAAAATGGGTGGAACTGACGTCAGCACGCCGACGAGGTTCTCTTATGGCACCGATGACGTCATACGGTGTCGCGAGCGGAGCCGTGCTATTATGACGTCCTCGTTGACGTGGGAGAGCTAGGAAAGAATTTCCGTTGAATGCTGGTGCAGGGGATATTCACCTAAGTGTTCAGGCTTGTCCTTTGGGAGCAACTGTTTATGTTGCCACTCCAGAAACCGAAACCAGTGATCCGAGGGCAGAGGCCCTGCAGATGGCACACGAGGTGGGGTGCCCAGTCGTGTGCACCGGCGGGGCAGCAAAGTGACAAGCACCACAACCCACAAAAAAGGTAACAAGGGCACTGAATAACACAGGATCTTCTCTTTGTATCTGGCAGGAACCACAAAGTTAAAATGTAGTACCAAAATGTAGAATTAGTGCTACAACGGTCTTCAAGAGGACCTGCGATGCCGCTTCTGCATCCCGTACCCTGGAGGTGGCACATGGGTCACGCGGTACGGTCATACTGCGGTGGGACGCACACTCGTTGACCTCTCATGGCACTGCTCCACACTTCAGGGAGGACGCTTTCCATTAGCTATGTTTTCTGATGACATGTCGCGCCGGCCCCGTCCAACAACAGAACTCCTTTAGATCCAAACAGACTCTTCCACTCTCTCACCGGAAGTGAAACCAGGCCACGCGGACACTTTCACAATACAACAGCCGGGAATGCACTTTTCGGTAAAAAAAACACATTCCTTCCTCCTAATTAATCAAATAAACATCTCACTGAAGAACAGGGGCCAGCTTCGATCGGTAAACAGCCGTTACAACGACTTTTTTACTTTGCGATACCATTACAACGCATGCATTACCACGCAAGCGTTGTACAGCACGAAGTCATTACTACGCATTTTTTTAGAATGCATGGTCATTTACCACGCATGCCTTTACAACGAATTTTGTTGTAAAGGTATGTATGGTAAATGACCATGCGTTCTAAAAAACATGTAGACGATCCATGTCGTTGTAAGGAAACAGAGGCTGTTCCGTTTCCTCACAACGACGTGCACCGCCCCTCACAGACGACGTGAAGCAGGACCCACGAGGAGAGAGGAACCACGAGGAGTGAGAGGTAAGGGGGATTGGGCATGGGGTGGGGGTTTCTTTTCTAGGGTTTTGGATAGTGTAGTGGTGTTTGGGTGGTGTAAGGGGTCGTGCTGGGGGTAGTGTTTTAGGGTTTAGGGTAGTGCAGTGGTGTTTGGGTAGTGTAGGGGGTCATGCTGGGGGTAGTGTTTTAGGGTTTAGGGTAGTGCAGTAGTGTAGAGGGTCGTGCTGGGGGTAGTGTTTTAGGCTTTAGGGTAGTGCAGTGGTGTATGGGTAGTGTAGGGGGTCGTGCTGGGTTAGTGTTTTATGGTTTAGGGTAGTGCAGTGGTGTTTGAGTAGTGTAGGGGGTCATGATGGTGATAGTGTTTTAGGGTTTAGGGTAGTGCAGTGGTGTTTGTGTAGTGTAGGGGGTCATGCTGGGAGTAGTGTTTTATGGTTTAGGGTAGTGCAGTGGTGTTTGGGTAGTGTAGGGGGTCATGCTGGGGGTAGATTTAGGGTTTAGGGTAGTGTAGTGGTGTTTGGGTAGTGTAGGGGGTCATGCTGGGGGTAGATTTAGGGTTTAGGGTAGTGCAGTGGTGTTTGGGTAGTGTAGGGGGTTGTGCTGGGGGTAGTGTTTTAAGGTTTATGTTAGTGCAGTGGTGTTTGGGTAGTATAGGGGGTAGTGCTGGGGTAGTGTTTTAGGGTTTAGGGTAGTTCAGTGGTGTTTGTGTAGTGTAGGGGTTAGTGCTGGGGGTAGTGTTTTAAGGTTTAGGGTAGTGCAGTGGTGTTTGGGTAGTGTAGGGGTTCATGCTGGGGGTAGTGCTTTAGGGTTTAGGGTATGGCAGTGGTGTTTGGGTAGTGTAGGGGGTCGTGCTGGGGGTCGATTTAGGGTTTAGGGTAGTGCAGTGGTGTTTGTGTTGTGAGGGGGTCATGCTGGGGGTAGTGTTTAAGGCTTTAGAGTAATGCAGTGGTGTTTGTATAGTGTAGGGGGTTTAGGGTAGTGCAGTGGTGTTTGTGTAGTGTAGGGGGTCATGCTGGGGGTTGTGTTTTAGGGTTTAGGGTAGGGCAGTGGTGTTTGTGTAGTGTAGGGGGTAGTGTTTTAGGGTTTAGGGTAGTGCAGTGGTGTTTGTGTAGTGTAGGGGGTCATGCTGTGGGTAGTGTTTTAGGGTTTAGGGTAGTGCAGTTGTGTTTGTGTAGTGTATGGGGTCGTGTTTTAGGGTATAGGGTAGTGCAGTGGTGTTTGGGTAGTGTAGGGGGTCATGCTGGGGTTAGTGTTTTAGGGTTTAGGGTAGTGCAGTGGTGTTTGGGTAGTGTAGGGGGTCGTGCTGGGGGTAGTGTTTTAGGGTTTAGGGTAGTGCAGTGGTGTTTGTGTAGTGTGGGAGGTCATGCTGGGGGTAGATTTAGGGTTTAGTGTAGTGCAGTGGTGTTTAGGTAGTGTAGGGAGTCGTGCTGGGGGTAGTGTTTTAGGGTTTAGGGTAGTCCAGTGGTGTTTGTGTAGTGTAGGGAGTCGTGCTGGGTGGTAGTGTTTTAGGGTTTAGGGTAGTGCAGGTGTGTTTGGGTAGTGTAGGGGGTCGTGCTGGGGTAGTGTTTTAGGGTTTAGGGTAGTGCAGTGGTGTTTGTGTAGTGTAGGGGGTCATGATGTGGGTAGTGTTTTAGGGTTTAGGGTAGTGCAATGGTGTTTGTGTAGTGTAGGGGGTAGTGTTTTAGGGTTTAGGGTAGTGCAGTGGTGTTTGTGTACTGTAGGGGGTCGTGCTGGGTTCTAGTGTTTTAGGGTTTAGGGTAGTGCAGTGGTATTTGTGTAGTGTAGGGGGTAGATTTAGGGTTTAGGGTAGTGCAGTGGTGTTTGGGTAGTGTAGGGGGTCGTGCTGGGGGTAGTGTTTTTGAGTTTAGGGTAGTTCAGTTGTGTTTGGGTAGTGAAGGGGGTCGTGCTGGGGGTAGTGTTTTAGGGTTTAGGGTAGTGCAGTGGTGTTTGGGTAGTGTAGGGGTCAACCAACATGAATTTGTCCTTGTGTGATGTAACCAATGTTCATGTAAAGCACTCCAATACCTGACCAGTCTGCACTATATAAAACTGCAAAAAAACAAAAAATAAAAAGTGTTTTGCACACTTCTGTCATTGGGCTATATGTGGGCTACCTCTGGGTGATATTTGTGCTACATTTGGGCTCTTTTTTCTCTGGTGGCCATCTTGGGAGACTTATTTGTTATGAAGTTTCCTAATTTCCTCATTTACTAGAGTCTCCTCAGTAGGAAATGCTTTCAGTTTTTTACTTTGATTCCATCAAGAAGGCATTCAGATGTGTCACACATTTGCCATAAATTCAGAATGTTAGCACTCTAGTTGTTCATTAGATCACTGTAGTAAAGCTACTGCTCACCAAGGAGTTAACTGGAAGTCTACTGCTGGTATTGAAAGTGATTGTTTCAGTCTGCATGTCAGAATTTTCTAATGAAATAGAAGAGGATTTGAGAACTCACTTAAAACATGCCCTACATTTTATTTTTGCAGCACTAACCATAATTTCTATACCAAAATGAACCCCCTCATTTTGATCCTTTTTAAATTAAATGTTTTAAGTGTTACCAGTTTATTCCAATCAAGATGGCTTCAGGTGTGCCATACTTTTGTCATAAGTAAGGCTGTTAGCACTCTAGTTGTTCTTTAGAACACTCTGGGAAGCTGCAGTAGAACACAAAGGCATCAACTGACAGTCTGCTCCTGTTGAAATATAACAGGAAGATATTTGAGATCTCACTTAAAACATGTCCTAATTTTTCTTTCTACAGCACTAACCATAATTTATATGGCAAAATGAACCCCCTCATTTTGTTCCTTTTTAAATTAAATGTTTTAAGTGTTACCAGTTTATTCCAATCAAGATGGCTTCAGGTGTGCCATACTTTTGTCATAAGTAAGGCTGTTAGCACTCTAGTTGTTCTTTAGAACACTCTGGGAAGCTGCAGTAGAACACAAAGGGATCAACTGACAGGCTGCTCCTGTTGAAATATAACAGGAAGATATTTGAGATCTCACTTAAAACATGTCCTAATTTTTCTTTCTACAGCACTAACCATAATTTCTATGGCAAAATGAACCCCCTCATTTTGTTCCTTTTTAAATTAAATGTTTTAAGTGTTACCAGTTTATTCCAATCAAGATGGCTTCAGGTGTGCCATACTTTTGTCATAAGTAAGACTGTTAGCGCTCTAGTTGTTCTTTAGAACACTCTGGGAAGCTGCAGTAGAACACAAAGGCATCAACTGACAGGCTGCTCCTGTTGAAATATAACAGGAAGATATTTGAGATCACACTTAAAACATGTCCTAATTTTTCTTTCTACAGCACTAACCATAATTTCTATGACAAAATGAACCCCATCATTTTGTTCCTTTTTAAATGAAATGTTTTTAGTGTTACCAGTTTATTCCAATCAAGATGGCTTCAGGTGTGCCATACTTTTGTCATAAGTAAGGCTGTTAGCACTCTAGTTGTTCTTTAGAACACTCTGGGAAGCTGCAGTAGAACACAAAGGAATCAACTGACAGTCTCTGCCATTGTTGGATGTACATGTTTTACTGAGAATGTCAGACTTCATTCTCACATGACTGAGAAAGATAATGTGAATTTATAGAAAATATGCTCTCATTTTAGCTTCTGGAGCACCTTCCAAAACTGTATGGGACAAGCATTTGAAAATAGTTTTCTCTCAAACATGATTCATGATATCCCAGCAGAAGGTTTTTCACAGGGTAAAATCACCTTAGAACACACCACAATTCCTGAAATTAGTATGGTACCATCAACAAATGAATTCTAATGTAACTAAAGTCTGTTATCACCCTTTATATCTCCTTTTGGTAACCCTCAAAATCTTCGATTCACTACAATGCATTTCAATGGGGTACTATCATTTATATTGGTCCCAAGATGGCTGCCAGCAATTCCAGGATGAAGTGCTGACAGCCAATCAGATCTCACGATGACATGTGTGGTTAGGCTCCGCCCAGATATATATGTGTTTTTACTTTTGATTTTCTCAGCAACTACTGCACGGATTTACACCATTTAACAAAAAGGGTTCTTTCTGAACCAAGAACTACCTCTTTGCCAAATTTGGTGTAATTCCGTTCAGCAGTTCGGGCTGTAGCCTTGCATAAAGTTTCCTATGGGAAATTGATTTTTTGACTCTTATTTTTTTAATTTCTCCGCAACTACTGAACAGATTTATACCATTTAACAAAAAGGGTTCTTTCTGAACCAAGAACTACCTCTTTGCCAAATTTTGTGTAATTCCGTTCAGCAGTTCGGGCTGTAGCCGTGGCTAAAGTTTCCTATGGGAAAATGAATGGGGGAAACACGTTTTGGGACCCCCCTTCTTTCTCGGCCCCTGCTTGACGAATCACCCCGAAACTTTCAGGGTAGGAGCGGACCAGAGCGGGCCATAAATTTTTAAAATTTCGCGAAGATTCCTCAACCGACGCAAGAGTTATTTCAAATAGAATGTTGCGGATTTCCTATGGAAAATAGGTCCTACTATAACTATCTACTGGCGACCGCCAGTAGATAATATATATATATATATATACGTCAAGGTGTATTGAAGAATGAGTGGGTGTATGAGTGTCTGAATGGATGATTTGGTGGGTGCGTGACTGACTGTATAAGTGAGGGATTAAATGTGTCTTAGTCAATGCATGGGTGAATGACTAATCTGTTTGAATGTCTGTATCAGTCTGTCAGTTGGTGTGTAAGTGGCTGCATTGGTTGGTGAGTTGCTACATGAGGGTCTATATGGGTTAATGATTGGTTGTCTGAGTACCTGTATGGGTGCCTGAGTGTCTGTATGGGTGGGTGGGGGCGTGACTCCCTGCATGGATGTGTGAGTGGGTGATTCACTGGGTGTATGGGTTCATGAGTGCATCTGCAAGGGGCTGTATGGGTGAGTGAGTGTGCGTATGGCTGTGTTGTTGAGTCAATGGATGTCTCAGTGGTATATGTGTGAGTAACTACATATGTGAAAGGCAGTATATGTGAGTGTTGGAGTATATAAGTGGCTATATGTGAGAATGAGTGATTGTGAGAGTGACTGTATGGATGAGTGTGTGCTTGTGTCAGTGATTGTAGAAGTGAGTAAGTATGTGTTAGTATCTGTATGAATAAGTGAGGTGGTTTCTTTATAACTGTATTGGTGAGTAAATGGCAGTGTGATTGATTCTTTTTTTTACTTGATTGTATTATTTTTTAACTTTATAGGTGAGTGGCGATGTGTGAGTGTCTGTATGGGTGTATGAGTGCATATATCAGTGGATGTATTGATGAGTGACTGCGTGTATGAGTGACTGTATGGGTGAGTGAGTGGATGTGTGTGTAGACCTATGAATCAGTGAGTGGGTATGTACTAACTGGTATTGGTGTGTCTATGGTTTCAAGAATGGTAGTCTGTATTTAGAGTGGGTGTATGAAAGGCTATATCAGGGTGTGAGGAGGTGCATCAGATATTAAGTGCATGATGTCATCAGTGATGTCATCAGTGATGTCATTTCAGGTGTCATCAGTGATGTCATCAGTGATGTCACTGACCATGTCATGAGTGATGTAGTATGTGAGTCAACAGCAATGCATTGCAGGGGCACAAGTTCAGCTAACTATAACAGCTGAATTTCTCTGGTTTTGTACTAGTGAAATGTCAGCCTAACTATAACGTCCCTGAAACCTGTGGTTTTTTCAGTGAATTTCTAAGGTTTTTTAAATGCTAATACTAACTATAATGTCTCTGAAACCAGTGATTTTTTCGATGAATTTCTAAGGTTTTCTAAATGCTAATTTCTAACTATGCCTACAATGGTAGGACATGTACAGAAAGAGGAAGAAAGGTGCAGAAAGAAGCAAGAGAAGTGCAGAAAGATATAAGAGAGGTGTAGAAAGAGGAGGAAAGGTGCAGAAAGAAGCAAGAAAAATGCAGAAAAAGGCAGCAGAAGTCCAGAAAGAGGAAGAAAGGTGCAGAAAGAAGCAAGAGAAGTGCAGAAAGAAACAACAGAGGTGCAGAAGAGGGGGAGAAAAGTGCAGCCAGCTTAACAGCCCGGTCTGGAGCTCCGAGCTCTCCAGGCAGTTTGAAGCACTTCGCATCAACTATTTTAAACGCCAATAGAAAAGAGAAAAAAAAAGGAAACACCGATGTGGAAAGATAATGCTAAATAAATAGTATGGTCATACCAGGTGATGCGGATCTTTACGGAAATGACATCGAAGTTGGTTGAAGGGGGAGCTAGACACCGAGACCGCGGTGAGCGCAGCAGTTGTGCCGGAGTGTGGGCAGTGGCAGCCTCAGGACACAGAGATTGCGGTGAGTGCGGCAGGCCATCCGGAGTGTGGTCTGAGGCAGCTCTAGCTCGTCGCTGCAATCAGAAGGCTGCAGCTCAAGTCTCCTTCCAGGGTACAGTGTCGACTGCGAGCAGTACAGTGGCAGACTCACCGGGGGCGTTGGAGTTTCAAGAGGTGTGCAACATGCTCGAATCACCAGTAAGCAAGTGGAGGAGACCGAGGGTGTACATGACTGCAGGGTGGGGGCCAAAGTGGAGTGCAGCACTCTGAAGTCCAACCCATAAGCACTGGCAGGATAGGAGAAAAAAAATTCCCTCCGGTAAAGACAAAGGATCAGGAGTAAGACTGTACTGGCAGTAGGGGGATACGCTATTGCCTCAGAAACAAAAAGTTAATGGTTACTACCCCACCAGACCTAGCAAAGAAAAGTGTAGCCTTAATACCCACAGTCCCAAAAAAGAAAGGGAGAACAGCAACCGCAAAACAAACCCCAGTTCCTCCACCCCTAGCATCACAAACTAAAACAATAGGTACTAGGATAAAAGTTACCCCATCACTGAGATCCTTTTTTAAGGTACAAGCTAGGCAAGATACCTCTAAAGCATTGACAGTAGAGCAACAAGGAACCCCAATTTTCCTAAATACTGGTTGAAGATAATCTGATAGGGGTAGTAAAGATGAACACCAACAGATTCCAAGTTCTGGGTGTGGAAGGGTTAGGAGAGGAAATAAGTTCAGAAGAACCACTTCAGGCACAAATTCCGCAAACTATAATAGCAGGTGCTATACAATGAGGAAGTAATAAAGGAGTACCAAACCCCCAAGGAGCGCAGATAAGTATGGAAAAATTGCTTGAGTCACTGATCTTAGAAATGAGGGTAAATTTTGCCACGTCTGGAAAAAACCAAACAAGAATACAGGAGACTTGTGGTGCTCTAGAGACCAAAATGAATATCTTAATGGAACGGGTGACAACAATTGAAACATCCCTAACGGATTTAGAAAAAGAAGTTGAGTTGAATCAGTCAGAAATTCAAACTCTGAAAATAAATGAGAAGGACCTCAGAGATAAAATCGAATCCTTAGAAAATCAGGCGAGGAGAAATAAGCTGAGAATCTTGACTATCCCTGAGGGATTGGAAGGGGAAGACATTAAGCGATTTGTGATAAACTTACTGGAAGAGTAGCTACCCTGGGTAGAATCGGTGGATCTGGCCGAGGATATACAGAGGGTCCATAGAGACCCCTTTGGAAAGGGTAAACTGAGGAAAAATCCCAGGAGAATTTTGGTAAATTTCAAGACCTACGTACTGAAAGAGAAAATCCTAAGCGAGGCTCTAAAAGATGTTTCTTCCACTAAAGATGACTGGAGATTTAGAATCTGTTCGGATATCTCTAAAGGAACCCAGGATAGACAGTGGGAGTTGGAACAGCAGATGCAAGAACTAAGATCCCTGGGAGTGACGGTACAAATGCACTTCCCAGCCGCCCTTAAAATTATGTGGAGAAATGAGATGCGGAACATAAAAGACCCTAAAGAAGTGATGTCACTCATAGAACAGATAAAAAAACAACAATAAAATGAACACAAATAAAGCTTAAAGCCTGGAGAGCAGAGAGCTCAAAAGGGCGGAATGTGTCGCCCAGAGAAGGAGATAGGGAGGTTTCTCCCAGGGTGGGTGGGGTGGAACAGAAACAGAAGTAATGCACAAAAACAGTTACATAAGAATAGGCATACGGTGAGGGAGCATAAGGGGAGAAAAGAAAAAAAAGAAAAAGTCTGAGTTGTATATACTTGAGGAGGTCTAGGCTTGGTGAGTGGCAGAGGGCTCCCGTCTCGACCCAAGAAAGGATAATGTCAGTTAACATACTCTCATGAAACTTGAACGGTCTCAGAGTTAGAAATCAAAGGCAAAAAATGTTGGAATATTTAAAAACAGTGAATAGTGAGATTATAATATTGCAGGAAACTCACCTATTGAAGGATGAGTGGGCAGTCATAATTAAGAAGCAAAAATGGGTAGACACTTATGTTTGCACTGAACAGGAGTGTTGAATTAAGGGGGTGGCCATTCTATTAAAAAAATCTGTGAAAGCTAGGATAGAGACAGTAAAAACGGACACAAAAGGGAGATGGGTCATCGCAAAAGTTAGATTACATAATAAAATATATATTTTCGCAGGCTATTATGGCCCAAATGTTGATGATCCTGCCAACCCTTACAAATTCTATATACACATTTACTGGAATTTTCAGCCACTGTAATATTGGGTGGTGATTTTAATCTAATCATAAACCCAAAAGAGGACAGACTACCCATAAGAAAAACATTAAATTTACCAAGAATGAGGGAGTGGTTAAAACATTATTTCAAGAATTTGGGGTTAGTAAATGCCTGGAAATTGTAGGGAGATAATAAAAACAAATTCACTTTTCAAAACATAAAACATGGACACGCTTCCAGGATAGATTTTTTCCTGGTAGATAAAGGCCTGGTTAACGACATTAGGAAGGTGAAACATCTGCCAGCCCACCTGCCGGACCAGTTTGCGGTTCAAATAGAGATATCAACTAACAAAGCTCCCTCCAATTCAAGATGGACATTGGATCACACTATATTAGCGGATCCAAAAAGAAGGAAGAAGTTGAAAACCATATCAGAAGAGTTCTTCTTGCTAAATAGAAATGAGACCTCTCCTCAGGAGGCATGGGACGCTTATGAAGCTATTACCAGGGGGAAATTATTAAGTTTAGCGGCTTTTAAGCATAAGAATATGAGGAGTAGAATCAACCAACTAGAGATTAAAATACAGAAACTAGATGAGGCACTAGTAGGGGGTGATCCAGCAAGAAACTAGTAAAATAGAGAAGGAAATAGAAGAGAAAAAGGAGGCTCTATCTGAAGTTTTAGACTCCATAGTTAGGAGAAAATGGGAAGCAAGCAGACTATCCCACTATGAGTATGGTGAGGGATGTGGTAAAATGCATGCTTGGAAAATCAAGACGGAACAAACCCGAAATAAGATTCCAATCATCCAGGTAGAGAACAGGACAGACCTCACCTCAGAGGACTTCGAGATTGAGTTGGCCTTTAAAAATTTCTTCGAAACTCTCTATTCAGAAGATATAAGACCATCTATCGATCAAATAAATAGCTACTTAAAGAACATAACACTTCCAACACTGACGCAAGAACAAAGTGAGGTCATGAACGCGGATATTACAACAGAGGATTTGGCAAGAATAATAGAGAAAATTGAAAAGGGTAAAGCAGCGGACCCTGATACAACACCGAATGAGATATATAGTATACTAAAAGAAACTTTGGTTCCCCCACAGACAAAGTTATTAATGGCATCTTTTGGGAAGGGCAAGAACTACCGGTCTCGTGGAATGAAGCCACAATTAGTATACTATTGAAGCCAGGGAAAGATACGAAACTATATGAGTCCTACAGACAGATATTGCTTTTAAATAGCGATTATAAAATCTATACTCAAATTTTGGCAAAAAGGTTGGGACAAGTATCTACTCAACAGATACACCAAGACCAAAAAGGCTTTATCAATGGGAGGCAGATCCAGGAGCAGACACATGAATTAATCATTGCAATTGATGTAGCAACTGAAGAGAAGGTCCCCCACTCAATAATCACCTTCGACGCAGCAAAGGCTTTCAACAGGGTTAGTTGGCCATTTCTACATGCTGTAATGGAAAAGTATAACTTGGCGAGAGTATTTCTAGGGGCTGCTAAAACCCTGTATAAAAACCCAACTGCCAAGGTCTTAGTAAACGGCAATCTAACAGAGACAATACATATTAATAGAGGTACTAGACAAGGATGCCCCCTGTCCCTCCTGTTGCTCAATCTATATATTGAACCGCTAGCTAGCTCCTTCAGGGCTAATCAAGACATAACTCTCTTCAAACATCAAGGTTGGAAAAGAAAGTGGCCTTATACGCTGACGACCTGATGATATTTAATAATAATCTAAAATCACTACCAGTAATGGACAATACCTTAGGGCAATTTGGGAAAATCTCAGGTTATTCAGTTAACCAATCCAAAACAGAAATAATAGAATGGAACCAGAAAAGGTATAACCCTTTGGTGAAAAGAAAGGATATGATATCTAGGTGTGGAACTAGTGAAGGATATTGATAAAATAGTCCAAATAAATTTCGTAAAAATAGTTTCAGAAGTAAGGAGCATGCTTAAAGTGTGGGGGGATCTCCCTTTGTCCTTTATGGGGCGCTCTAATATATTAAAAAAATGGCAATCCTTCCGAAGTTTGTTACAGCAAACAAATGATGGACGGAATGCTGACAATGCAAACATTCTCCCCCAGTCAAAAGATCTGGGTTAAATCCATCATTCTTTTGCCCACTACGCCACCCCAGTTTGGACCCAGCCATATGCAAATCAGTCTTGACCCATTGCCCCATGGGAACAGTCCAGACCGAACTGCCAGGCCAGGTCCTCCCTGGACCGGACACAAGCATCCTGGGACCGGTTTCAGGGTATGTCACCCTTCATCAGCCAGGCTAGCTTGAATCCAGTGGCACAGTGAGCAAGGGACCCACGTCTGGGCATACCCATCCCACTTAGGGCGAAAAGTGTTACAGCAAACAAATGATGGACGGAATGCTGACAATGCAAACATTCTCCCCCAGTCAAAAGATCTGGGTTAAATCCATTGTTCTTTTGCCCACTATGCCACCCCAGTTTGGACGCAGCCATATGCAAATCAGTCTTGACCCTGTGCCCCATGGGAACAGTCCAGACCGAACTGCCAGGCCAGGTCCTCCCTGGACCGGACACAAGCATCCTGGGACCGGTTTCAGGGTATGTCACCCTTCTTCAGCCAGGCTAGCTTGAATCCAGTGGCACAGTGAGCAAGGGACCCACGTCTGGGCATACCTATCCCACTTAAGGTGAAAAGTGTTACAGCAAACAAATGATGGATGGAATGCTGACAATGCCAACATTCTCCCCCAGTCAAAAGATCTGGGTTAAATCCATCGTTCTTTTGCCCACTACGCCACCCCAGTTTGGACCCAGCCATATGCAAATCAGTCTTGACCCTGTGCCCCATGGGAACAGTCCAGACCGAACTGCCAGGCCAGGTCCTCCCTGGACCAGACACAAGCATCCTGGGACCGGTTTCAGGGTATGTCACCCTTCTTCAGCCAGGCTAGCTTGAATCCAGTGGCACAGTGAGCAAGGGACCCACGTCTGGGCATACCCATCCCACTTAGGGCGAAAAGTGTTACAGCAAACAAATGATGGACGGAATGCTGACAATGCAAACATTCTCCCCCATTCAGCATTCCGTCCATCATTTGTTGCAGATACACTTTTCGCCCTAAGTGGGATGGGTATGCCCAGACGTGGGTCCCTTGCTCACTGTGCCACTGGATTCAAGCTAGCCTGGCTGATGAAGGGTGACATACCCTGAAACCGGTCTCAGGATGCTTGTTTTCAGTCCAGGGCGGACCTGGCTTGGCAGTTCGGTCTGGACTGTTCCCATGAGGCACAGGGTCAAGACTGATTTGCATAAGGCTGGGTCCAAACTGGGGTGGCGTAGTGGGCAAAAGAACAATGGATTTAACCCAGATTTCTTGGCTGGGGGAGAATGTCTGAATCATTCAGCATTCCGTCCATCATTTGTTGCAGATACACTTTTCGCCCTAAGTGGGATGGGTATGCCCAGACGTGGGTCCCTTGCTCACTGTGCCACTGGATTCAAGCTAGCCTGGCTGATGAAGGGTGACTTTCCCTGAAACCGGTCCCAGGATGCTTGTTTCCGGTCCAGGGAGGACCTGGCTTGGCAGTTGGTCTGGACTGTTCCCATGAGGCACAGGGTCAAGACTGATTTGCATAAGGCTGAGTCCAAACTGGGGTGGCATAGTGGGCAAAAGAATGATGGATTTAACCCAGATTTCTTGACTGGGGGAGAATGTCTGAATCATTCAGCATTCCGTCCATCATTTGTTGCAGATACACTTTTCGCCCTAAGTGGGATGGGTATGCCCAGACGTGGGTCCCTTGCTCACTGTGCCACTGGATTCAAGCTAGCCTGGCTGATGAAGGGTGACATACCCTGAAACCGGTCCCAGGATGCTTGTTTCCGGTCCAGGGAGGACCTGGCTTGGCAGTTCGGTCTGGACTGTTCCCATGAGGCACAGGGTCAAGACTGATTTGCATAAGGCTGGGTCCAAACTGGGGTGGCATAGTGGGCAAAAGAATGATGGATTTAACCCAGATTTCTTGACTGGGGGAGAATGTCTGAATCATTCAGCATTCCGTCCAACATTTGTTGCTGATACACTTTTCGCCCTAAGTGGGATGGGTATGCCCAGACGTGGGACCCTTGCTCACTGTGCCACTGGATTCAAGCTAGCCTGGCTGATGAAGGGTGATATACCCTGAAACCGGTCCCAGGATGCTTGTTTCCGGTCCAGGGAGGACCTGGCTTGGCAGTTCGGTCTGGACTGTTCCCATGAGGCACAGGGTCAAGACTGATTTGCATAAGGCTGGGTCCAAACTGGGGTGGCGTAGTGGGCAAAAGAACGATGGATTTAACCCAGATTTCTTGACTGGGGAGAATGTCTGAATCATTCAGCATTCCGTCCATCATTTGTTGCAGATATAATCCTTCCGAAGTTAACATATATTTTTAACACTATCCCTTTAGAGTTAAAAAAGAATGGTTCACTAAGTTGCAAGGGGAGCTGAGCAGCTTTATATGGAGCTCAAAAGGAATTAGAATAGCCGGGAAGAAGCTTCGGAGGAAAAAAGAGCAGGGGGGGATAGCGAGCACAGACCTATTTGAGTATTATAGAGCCTTCCAACCTAAAAACATGAGAGTATTGTTAAAAGAATACCAAACCTATCCCATATACTTACAAGCAAAGACACACGCAGAAGGCAGCCATTTTTTATGCAAATTTAGGCACCCAAAATGTTCAAGATTAAATTAAAAGTGTTATGGTCGGCCGCTAGATTATGGTATCAAATTAGAAAAGCGATGAAAACTCCATACTATAGTGACTTTGCTCCAATATGGGCCTCCCCAGGAACTCCGGAGTGTCTGAAAGACATGCTTGCTATCCCGCTGAACAAAGAAGGTATTACCAAGTGGGGGCAACACTTAGAAGGGAATGTGTTAATTGGATGGAATCAACTTTTAACCATGACCAAAGGCTTACTGGCAAAGGCTTAAATATTATCAGTTAGCAAGCTGGACAAAGTCCCTTTGGGGGGACGACATAGGTAACAGAGACCTGGAATGGAAAATTCAAGGAAATGGAGTGTTGAAAAAAGAAGTTTCCATTTGGTACTGGTCATTAATAGCAGCCGGGGAAGAAGGTTTCACTCTACCTACGGAGATCTGGGGGAAGGACCTGCCGTCGCTGGAAGCTCAAGAAACATGGCAAGTATCTATGTCTATGTGTTGGTATACTATCAAATCCGCCTATCTCAGAAAAAATAATCTGTTCACCATACACAGAGCGTACTGGACGCAAAGAGATTGTCCAAAATGAATAAGCAGAAGACGAAAAGTTGTCCTAAGTGTGGTGAAGAGATGGCAGATGACATACACATGTTCTGGCAGTGCCCCCAGCTGAAGAATTTTTGGGATGAAGTGGGTAAGATCCTCACTGATGTAATGGGCCAAGAAATAGAGGTAAGCATAGACTTGGTCATATTTGGGGTTAAACTTGGTAATCAAGGCTCCCTTGGATTAAGTAAAAAGCAGACAAATCTTCTCTTTGTTTTAATTCTATTGGCCAGACGGGAAATATGTTTTAAATGGATACTCCATAATTCACCAACTCTGTGGGAATAGCTAACCTTGATACAAAAGATAAATACATTAGATCGGAGTGGGATGCAAGGTGAAAGAACAGATTTCTGGGACGTTTGGGAGCAGAAACGTTCTCAATGGGTTAACAAAGGTACCTTGGTTGTCCAATGATTATGCGATACAGCAATAATATAGCAAGAAAGGGTCTTGCTATGTTGGTCACAGAGGGTGATATCCCTGAACCGAATGGAACAGGAACAAAAGGGGTCCCGCCAGTATTTGTGGATCAACACACTCACTCGTGAGAACAGACAATTGATCCGAGATGGAATAGTTAGAAACCAGGACCCTCTGATACCTCCTACTCCAATTCTTATTGCACAATGAGGACAAAAAAAAAAAACAGAGGCGCAGAAAGAGGCCTACTTCGACTGGGCCTTTATACTAACCCTGGGCAAAGCACTACGCTACACTCGCGTAGTTTGCGAAGTTTGCGCTACTTCACACTACGCGAATTGCACGTAGCACAGTGCAAACACGCATAGCGTAGCGTAGCGCAGCGGTCATTTTTGCTTGCTCGCGGTCCTCAACGTCAAGTTGGCGACCGCGAGCAAGCAAAATGACATCCCGGCGAGACTTTTCCTCGTTCGCGATCAGCAACATCAAGTTGCCGATCGCGAGCGTGGAAAATAAACCTCCTGGCGAGATTCTCAACGCGGGGAGGTCAGGTTTCTCATTGCGCGTGAGTCGCGTATGCTCGCGACCGCTCGCGATGAGAAACTACCAGTCCGCGTTGAGAAAGCTGCCGCTCGAGTAAAAATCTACTCGAGCGGCAGTAAAAGACAGCTCGCACTGTGCAAGATGCCGTTTTCAATGATTGCACAGTGCGGACAAGCATCCTTCACTGTGCAATCATCGCGAACAGCACACTACACAGTTCGCGTAGTGCTACGCATAGCTCGCGTAGTGCGAAGTGCACTTCGCGTAGCTTTGCGTAGCGCTACTTCACGAACTACGCCCAGGGTTACTTTATACAGACTCATACAAAGTAGCCTAATCACTAATTCTTCTCCCAAGATGTCTTAAACGGACCTCACTTTTCACTTGAAGGTTCACTATTCGACTGCTCAGAAGGTTAGGCCTACAAAATGGAAAACAGCAATCCTAACCATATCACTGTTGTAAGTCTGACCAAGTTTGTGAAGTTATGCATGCCTGTGTCTCTGCTTTTACCTAGTGACATGTTACATAAAAATAAACATACAAATACTTGAATACCTGTGTTTCAAACAGCATACCCTGTAAATTTGTGTACAAAAAGGTGTATGTATTTCTTTCTGCTCATAATACAGGGCACATGGGTATTCAATAGTATATTTAAGAGGCTCTATAACACTTATATACATAAGACATGTCTGCCTGTGAAACTGAATGAGAGAGCACAACTGAGAAAATTTGACCACCTATAGGAGAAGATACCTGCTTTTTAAGCTACCATCTTCAGATGCATTACACATGTGAGAATACATGTACTAGTAGACATATACCTCAGTCAAGAGAGCACACAGACCTTTAAACTTGACACACTGCTCTTCCCATTTGAATACAGAAAGAGGCGAGAGAAATACAGAAAGAAGCAAAAGAAGTGTAGAAAAAAGAGAGGTGCAGAAAGAGTAGGAAATGTGCAGAAAGAAGCAGGAGAAGTGCAGAAAGAGGTAAGAGAAGTGCAGAAAGAAGCAACAGGGGTACAGAAAGAGGCTAGATGGGTGCAGAAAGAGGCAAGAGAAGTGCAGAAAGAAGCAACAGAGGTGCAGAAGGAGGCAGGAGAACTGCAGAAAGAGGCAAAAGAAGTGCAGAAACAGGCAAAAGTATTGCAGAAAGAGGGGACAGGGGTGCAGACAGAGGCAAGAGAGGTGCAGAAAGAGGGAAGAGGGGTGTAGAAAGAGGCAATAGGGGTGCATACATTTGCAAGAGAGGTGCAGAAAGAAGTAAGAGCAGTGCAGAAAGAACCAACAGAGGTGCAGAAAGAGGCAAAAGGGGTGCAAAAAGAAATAAGAGAGGTGCAGAAAAAAGCAAGGGAAGTGCAGAAAGAAGCAAGCAAGGTGCAAAAAGAGGCAAGAGAAGTGCAAAAAGGAAGCAAGAGAGGTGCAGAAAGAGGCAAGAGAGTTTCAGAAAGAGGTAAGAGAAGTACAGAAAGAGGGAAGTGGGGTGGAGAAAGAGGCAAGAGGGGTGCAGAAAGAAGCAAGAGAGGTGCTGAAAGAAACAAGAGAATGGCAGAAAGACGCAACAGAGGTGCAGAAAGAGGCAAGAGGGGTGCAGTAAGAGGCAATAGAAGTGCAGAAAGAAGTAACAGAGGTGCGGAAAGAGTCAAGGGAAGTGCAGAAAGAGGGAAAAGTGGTGCAGGAAGAGGCAAGAGAGGTGCAGAATGATGAAACAAAAGTGCAGAAAGAAGCAACAGAGCTACAGAAAGAGGCAAGAAAAGTGCATAAATAGGCAAGAAAGGTGCAGAAACAGCTAAGAGAGGTGCAAAAAGAGGCAAGAGTACTACAGAAAAAGGCAACAGAGGTTCAGAAAGAGGTAAGATAGAAGACGAGTGCAGAAACAGACAACAGGGGTGCAGAAAGAAGCAAGAGAGGTGCAGAAAGAAGCAAGAGAAGTGCAGAAAGAAGCAACAGAGGTGCAGAAAGAGGGAACAGGGGTGCAGAAAGAGGCAAGAGAGGTGCAGAGAGAGGGAAGAGGGGTGCAGAAAGAGGCAAGAGAGGTGCAAAAAGAGGCAAGAGAAGTACAAAAAGAGGAAAGAGAAGTGCTGAAAGAAGCAATAGAGGTATAGCAAATAGCAAGAAAAGTGCAGAAAGAGGCAAGTGAGGTGCTTAAAGAGGTAAGAGAGGTACAGAAAGAGGCAAGAGAATGGCAGAAAGAGGCAAGAGAGGTGCAGAAGAGGGGTGCAGAAAGATGAAAGAGAAGTGCAGAAAGAAGCAAGAGAGGTGCAGAAAGAGGCAGGAGAAGTGCAGAAAGAGGCAAGAGAGGTGCAGAAAGAGGCAAGAGAGGTACAGAAAGAGGCAAGAGAGGTGCAGAAACAGGCAAGATAAGTGCAGAAACAGGCAAGAGAATTGCTGAAAGAAGCAACAGAGGTGTAGAAAGAAACAAGAGAAGTGCAGAAAGAGGCAAGTGAGGTGCAGAAAGAGGCAAGAAAGGTACAGAAAGAGGCAAGAGAACTGCAGAAAGAGGCAAGAGAGGT
This sequence comes from Calotriton arnoldi, assembly GCA_963921515.1. Classification (NCBI taxonomy): domain Eukaryota; kingdom Metazoa; phylum Chordata; class Amphibia; order Caudata; family Salamandridae; genus Calotriton; species Calotriton arnoldi. Next base: position 176,198 of record CAWUFW010018652.1, on the reverse strand, counting down.
GCAGAAAGAGGGAGAGGGGTGCAGAAAGAGACAAGAGAAGTACAGAAAGAAGCAACAAAGGTGCAGAAAGAGGCAAGAGGGGTGCAAAAAGAGGCAAGAGAGGTACAGAAAGAAGGAAGACGAGTGCAAGAAGAGGAAACAGGGGTGCAGAAAGAAGCAAGAGAGGTGCAGAAAGAAGCAAGAGGAGTGCAGAAAGAAGCAACAGAGGTGCAGAAAGAGGGAACAGGGGTGCAGACAGAGGCAAGAGAGGTGCAGAGAGAGGGAAGAGGGATGCAGAAAGAGACAAGAGGGGTGCAGGAAGAAGCAAGTGAGGTACAGAAAGAGGCAACAGATGTGCAGAAAGAGGCAAGAGAGGTGCTGAAAGAGGCAAGAGAAGTGCAAAAAGAGGCAAGAGAAGTGCTGAAAGAAGCAATAGAGGTATAGAAAGAAGCAAGAGAAGTGCAGAAAGAGGCAAGTGAGGTGCTTAAAGAGGCAAGAGAGGTGCAGAAAGAGCCAAGAGAACTGTAGAAAGAGGCAAGAGAGGTGCAGAAGAGGGAAGAGGGGTGCAGAAAGATGCAAGAAAAGTGCAGAAAGAGGCAAGAGATGTGCAGAAAAAGGGAAGAAGTTTGCAGAAAGAAGCAAGAGAGGTGCAGAAAGAGGCAAGAGCAGTGCAGAAAGAGGCAAGAGAGGTGCAGAAAGAGGGAAGACGAGTGCAGAAAGAGGCAACAGAGGTACAGAAAGAAGCAAGAGAGGTACAGAAAGAGGCAAGAGAAGTGCAAAAAGAGACAAGAGGGGTACAGAAAGAAGCAAGAGAGGTACAGAAAGAAGCAAGAAAAGTGCAGAAAGAAGCAACAGAGGTAAAGAAGGAGGCAAGAGAACCGCAGAAAGTGGCAACAGTGTTGCAGAAACAGGCAAAGGAGGTGCGGAAAGAGGGAACAGGGGTGCAGACAGAGGCAAGAGAGGTGCAGAAAGAGGGAATATGGGTGCAGAAAGAACCAACAGAGTTGCAGAAAGAGGCAAGAGGGGTGCAGAAAGACGCAAGAGAAGTGCAGAAAGAAGCAAAAGAGGTGCAGAAAGAGGCAGGAGAGCTGCAAAAAAAGGCATGATAGGTGCAGAAAGAGGCAAGAGAGGTGCACAAACAGGGAAGAAGGGTGCAGAAAGAGGCATTAGGGATGCAGAAAGAAGCAAGAGAGGTGCAGAAAGAAGCAAGAGAAGTGCATAAAGAAGCAACAGAAGTGCAGAAAGAGGCAAGAGGGGTGCATAAAGAGGCAAGAGAAGTGCAGAAAAAGCAACAGAGGTGTAGAAAGAGGCAAGAGAGGGACAGAAACAAGCAGGAGATGTGCACAAAGAGGGAACAGGGGTGCAAAAAGAGGCAACAGAGGTATAGAAACACGCAAGAGATGTGTAGAAAGAGGCAAGAGATGTGCAGAAAGTGGTAAGTGAGGTGCAGAAACAGGCAAGAGGAGTGCAGAAAGAGGCAAGAGAAGTGCAGAAAGAAGCAACAGAGGTACAGTAGGGGGCAAGAGAACTACAGAAAGAGGCCAGAGAGTTGCAGCAACAGGCAAGAGAGGTGCAGATAGAGGAGAGAGGGGTACAGAAAGAGGCAAGAGGGGTGTAGAACCAAGCAAGAGAGCTGCGGAAAAAAGCAAGAGAAGTGCTGAAAGAAACAACAGTGGTGCAGAAAGAGGCAAGAGAACTGCGGAAAGAGGCAAGAGAGGTGCAGAAAGTGGCAAGAGAGGTGCAGAAAGAGGGAAGAGTTGTGCAGAAAGAGGCAAGAGGGTTACAGAAAGAAGCAATAGAGGTGCAGAAAGAAGCAATAGAGATGAAGAAAGAAGCAAGAGAATTGCAGAAAGAAGCAACAGAGGTGCAGAACGAGGCAAGAGGGGTGCAGAAAGAGGCAAGAAAAGTGCAGAAAGAAGCAACAGAAATGCAGAAAGGGGCAAGAGAAGTGCAGAAGGGGCAATAGAAGTACAGAAAGAGCAAGAGAGGTGCAGAAACAGGCAACAAATGTGCAGAAAGAGGGACGAGGGGTGCAGAAAGAGGGAAGAGGGGTGCAGAAAGAAGCAAGAGAGGTGCAGAAAGAAGCAAGAGAAGTGCAGAAAGAAGCAACAGAGGTGCAGAAAGGTGCAAAAGGGGTGCAGAAAGAAACAAGCGAGGTGCAGAAAGAAGCAAGGAAAGTGCAGAAAGAAGCAACCAAGGTGCAGAAAGAGGCAAGAGAAGTGCAAAAGGAGGCAAGAGAGGTACAGAAATAGGCAAGAGAAGTGCAGAAAGAAGCAACAAAGGTGCAGAAAGAGGCAAGAGAGGTGCAGAAGAAAGAATCAAGAGAGGTGCAGAAAGAACCAAGAGAGGTGCAGAAAGAAGGGAGGTGCAGAAAACAGAAGAGATGTGCAGAAAGAGGCAAGAGAAGTGCAGAAAAAGGAAGAAAGGTGCAGAAAGAAGCAACAGATATGCAGAAAGAGGAAAGAGAGGCACAGAAAGAAGCAAGAGTGGTTTGCGCACCATTATTAACAATTTAACACCCACATTTAGCAATAAGTAACAGGTGACCATTCCAGGTTTGCAAAGGTCATTCCACCACACTGTAACACTTGTCGCTACATTTTTGATAACGTTTGAGCCAGAAACAAGGTTTTTTTTGTTCAAATCTGCAGATAATGGAGAAGATGATGGATTATGTGGCAAATGCGGAAAATGTATAATCATGCAAAAATTGGTGTAGCCGAACAGTCGCATAATTCCAGTGGCCCTGCTCATACCTCTAACTAGGCACAGAAGTGCTCCTCAGTGGTTCCTTATTTTTTGTCTCATTGAGTTTATAGTTTAGCTTCTATGGAAACGAGGAAGACTAAACCTGAGGTTATCACTCCACAACACAGACTACCATACCACATAATTACTCTCCATAACACATAATCCCACTCTACATAATTCCTATACACTAAATACCACATACTTTCTTTCCACATAATTTCACTGCACAACATACCACATAATTCCACTACACACAACGTACATCAACTTCACTCCAAAAATATTAGTAAAAAACTTTTACATTCACAATGCCAATAGCTCTAACTCTCACAAATGCGAGACCTATTACATTGCAAATGATTCTTTAACTAGTAGTCACATTTGCAGAGTGGTAGAGAAATTCCACTGTATAGGACTTACAGAAGGTACCGGGAGGGCTTCTTGGCCCCCAAAGTCCCTCAGGAGTAAAGTGGACTTCATCACTCAACCAGTAGTGTGCCAGGAGGCACGTTTGCAGAGTGGTGGAGAAAGGGGGCGTGGCCTCTGAAGACCTCTTAGCAATCCCACTGTATGGGACTTACTGGAGGTAACAGGAGGGGTAGTTCGCCCCAAGGACATTCCTTGGGGGCCAACTACCCCTCCTATTACCTACAGTAAGTCCCACTTAGCAGGATTGCTAAGTTCTCATAGCAGGCCACGCCCCTTTGCCCACCACTCTGCAAACATGCTCCCTGGCATGCTCTTGAATGGGGATTGAAGTCTCCTTCGCTGCTGGGGGTCCTTAGGGGCCAACTAGCCTACCTATTACCTTCAGTAAGCCCCACACAGTGGGATTGCTGAGAGGTGGACACAGGTCAAGCCCCCTTTCTCCACCACTCTGCAAATGCACTTCCTGGTGCGCTCTTGGTTGGGGGATGAAGTCCCCTTGCCTCCTGAGGGTCCCTGGGGCCAACTAGCCCTCCTGTTACCTCCAGTAATCCCCACACAGCTGGATTGCTGAGAGTGGTCAGAGGCAACGCCCCCTATTTACACCACTCTGTAAACATGCCTCCTGGCATACTGCTGCTTGGGGGATGAAGTCCACTTTAGTCCTGAAGTCCTCAATGCTCCTGTGGTCCCTGCTGCCTCCCGGCCTCCTGTGGGAGCCGAAATTACTTTTGTGCTGACATGCAGCTTCCATGAAGCGAAGCAGAGTTTGCTATGACAGGGCGGGAGCAGTGCCACAGATTTACTTTACATGTCCAATGCTCCAATGCTTCACTCCAGAGCACCTGCTTCTCCCACCAGCCCACCAACAGATTGGCATAGCTGAGGGCGAAGCAGGTGCCCATTGAAGTGCCTTGTTCTTGTTTGTCAAAAACCTAATTAAACAGAAACAAATTTTCCGTGAGGCAAATTTCTATCATTTGAAGCAACATATGGGTATGTTCCAACTAGTGTATACTCCTGGTTTTAAGAAGTACTCACAGGTTTTAAAACCATCCCTGTGCCGTATGCTTGCATATAGACTCTCAACGTCCAAACATACCAACCAGTGTTTCTGTCCCCAGTGAATATTCTGTACTTTCTGTAAGAAATCCTTAGTATCTCTTACAAAGGAATTCAAATCCTTCACGTACACTGACAAAAAATGTTCAACATAGATGGAAACATTTTTTAACAAACTGTGCTTGGAGGACACTATTGGGCGACCTGGGGGGTTGTGTAAGTCTTAAGGAAGCCGCAATTGCATTAAAAAATGGGAACTCGTTTTATGGTCATGTGACCAAGACCTGGAGAGGTTGAAACGCGTTGTTTGTTTGCCCGAATAAAAATTGATTAACTGGCATCCAGAATTGGAGTGGCTCGCTCCTTACTAATAACCTGGTAGGAATTTTGTGCATATGTTAAAGCGGCGGCGCCCTCTTCTAACGAACCCCAACCAGTTTGGAAGGGTGTTTTAAGGCAACATCTTGCTTTTGGATATATATCTCAGCGTATGGTGGGATTTGTTTGGCAAGCTTGAACAGCCGCTACCATAGTCTGCCGACCAAGAAGGACGCGGACTATACAAGTCTGTGGTGCCCCAGCCATATGAGGGACACCTGCAGAAACTCCGTGAACAAAATTAGCGGCAGGCGAGGGAGATGAGCACAGCATTATCGGCTGAGAAGTGGCTGCTCGCTGCAAATGTCAAGAATAAAATGAGTAATGAGATGTGGCCATAATGCTGGATAAATCAACAGAGCGCTGTTTAATTCATCATAGATGTTGCATTATGGGAGATTGAGGCCCCTCTCATTTGACATTAATGCTGACGCAAGAAACACTTCCCGTTTCCGGATTGGTTGCAGCCCCACCAATGAAGTGACCATTAGGCTATTTAAAAGACTGAATGCTGTGCGAAATACATAATGATTTATGGCACTGACGAAGGCACTGATGCCGAAACGCGTTTGCTGTAAGAATAAATCATTTCACTGACCCCATGAGTGCTCTGAAAATTTTGTGGTTGTTAGGCGACAAGACAAATTCACCTCGCGTCTGCGGAGGCACCCGCTGAGTGTTCGGCTGCCCAGGTGAAGCGTAAGGTGGGATATTTATATATATATATATATTCACTGAAAAAACCATAGGTTTCAGGGGCGTTATAGTTAGTTGGACATTTCACTCATACAAAACCATAGAAATTACCCCGTTATAGTTAGTTCAGCTAACTAAAACTTGTGCGCCCGCAATGCACTGCTGATGACGTCACATATTACATCACTCATGACATGGTCAGTGACATCACTCATGACATCACTGATGACATCTCAAATGACATTACTGATGACATCACTGATGACATCATCCTTGTGATAGAGTGGCAGACCTCCTCTCACCCTAATATAACCTTTGATACACACACTCAAAAATACAAACTAACATTTTCAAAACAATGGACATACCAATACCAGTTACAACACACCTATTCAGTAATTCCAAGATCTACACACACATCCACTCATTCACCAACAGTCCCTATACAGTCACTCTTACATGTACTCACTCATCATATGTACTCATACACCTATACATCCTGTTACACACTGCCACTCATCCATAGAGTTACTCACACACATAGTCACACATGCAAACAAAGTATCAATCATCCATTTACTTGCATATACAGTTATACACACACTACCACACTTACTTCTACACAAACTTACACATACTTACTCTCTTAAACAATCACTTAGAGAAACACCTACTTATTTGTACAGGAACTCTTCCAATCTCTCACTCTCACATATACTCACTTATATACACCAATACTCACATATACTAGTTTAAAACATAAGTAGTTACTCATAAAGACACTATTGAGACAGTCATTCACTCACTAACACACCCATACACATACTCATCCACCTATACAGTCCTGCACACATGCTGTCTTCAACACATACAAACAGTGAGTCACTCATTCATGCATCTATGCACTAAGTAATACCCCCCACCGAACCATACAGACACTCAGACACTCATACTGATACTCAAAAAACCAACTAATAACCCATATAGACACTCATGTAGCTACTCACCAACCCATGCAGCCACTTATACACAAAGTGAGAGACTGATACAGATATTTTCATATTTAAACATTACTCACTAACCCATGTATTCACTAAGATACACTTAGTCAGTTATACAATCAATGTTACAAAAAAATCATCCATTTAGACACTTATATACCCATTTATTCTTCCATCGACCTTGAGATATACATATATAAAACATATTTAATTTTCAGAAAAACACACATTCACTGGATGATGTCATCAGTGATGTCATTTGAGATGTCATCAGTGATGTCATGAGTGATGTCACTGACCATGTCATGAGTGATGTAATATGTGACGTCATCAGCAGTGCATTGCGGGCGCGCGAGTTATAGTTAGCTGAACTAACTATAGCGGGGAATTTCTATGGTTTTGTACGAGTGAAATGTCCAACTAACTATAGCTCTCCCACGTCAACGAGGATGTCATAATAGCACGGCTCCGCTCGCGACACCGTATGACGTCATCGGAGCCATAAGAGGACCTCGTCGGCGTGCTGACGTCAGTTCCGCCCATTTTTTCCGTGCCACCGAGGCAAACAGGGGACCGAGACATTTTCACATGTATACATAGTATAATAAATATATATATATTCACTGAAAAAACCATAGGTTTCAGGCACGTTATAGTTAGAAATTAGCATTTTAAAAAACCTTCGAAATAGAAGAGGATTTGAGATCTCACTTAAAACATGCCCTAAATTTTCTTTCTGCAGCACTAACCATAATTTCTATGGCAAAATGAACCCCCTCATTTTGTTCCTTTTTAAATTAAATGTTTTAAGAGTTACCAGTTTATTCCAATCAAGATGGCTTCAGGTGTGCCAAAATGTTGTCATAAGTAAGACTGTTAGCGCTCTAGTTGTTCTTTAGAACACTCTGGGAAGCTGCAGTAGAACACAAAGGCATCAACTGACAGGCTGCTCTACACACTTGAAACATGTCCTAATTTTTCTTTCTACAGCACTAACCATAATTTCTATGACAAAATGAACCCCATCATTTTGTTCCTTTTTAAATTAAATGTTTTAAGTATTACCAGTTTATTCCAATCAAGATGGCTTCAGGTGTGCCATACTTTTGTCATAAGTAAGGCTGTTAGCACTCTAGTTGTTCTTTAGAACACTCTGGGAAGCTGCAGTAGAACACAAAGGCATCAACTGACAGGCTGCTCCTGTTGAAATATAACAGGAAGATATTTGAGATCTCACTTAAAACATGTCCTCATTTTTCTTTCTACAGCACTAACCATAATTTCTATGGCAAAATGAACCCCCTCATTTTGTTCCTTTTTAAATTAAATGTTTTAAGAGTTACCAGTTTATTCCAATCAAGATGGCTTCAGGTGTGCCATACTTTTGTCATAAGTAAGGCTGTTAGCACTCTAGTTGTTCTTTAGAACACTCTGGGAAGCTGCAGTAGAACACAAAGGAATCAACTGACAGTCTCTGCCCTTGTTGGATGTACATGTTTTACTGAGAATGTCAGACTTCATTCTCACATGACTGAGAAAGATAATGTGAATTTACAGAAAATATGCTCTCATTTTAGCTTCTGGAGCACCTTCCAAAACTGTATGGGACAAGCATGTGAAAATAGTTTTCTCTCAAACATGATTCATGATATCCCAGCAGAAGGTTTTCACAGGGTAAAATCACCTTAGAACACACCACAATTCCTGAAATTAGTATGGTACCATCAACAAATGAATTCTAATGTAACTAAAGTCTGTTATCACCCTTTAAAGTTCTCCTTTTGGTAACCCTCAAAATCTTCGATTCACTACAATGCATTTCAATGGGGTACTATCATTTATATTGGTCCCAAGATGGCTGCCAGCAATTCCAGGATGAAGTGCTGACAGCCAATCAGATCTCACGATGACATGTGTGGTTAGGCTCCGCCTAGATATCGATATGTTTTCTTTTTCAAATTTCTCAGGAACTACTGAACGGATTTACACCATTTAACAAAAAGGGTTCTTTCTGAACCAAGAACTCCTCTTTGCCAAATTTGGTGTAATTCCGTTCAGCAGTTCGGGCTGTAGCCTTGCATAAAGTTTCCTATGGGAAATTGATTTTTTGACTCTTATGTTTTTAATTTCTCCGCAACTACTGAACGGATTTACACCATTTAAAAAAAAGGTCGCTTTCTGAACCAAGCGCTACCTTTTTTCCAAATTTTGTGTAATTCCGTTCAGCAGTTCGGGCTGTAGCCGTGTCTAAAATTTCCTATGGGAATTAACATGGAGAAAACACGTTTTGGGACCCCCATTTTTTCTCGGCCCCCGCTTGCCAAATCACCCCGAAACTTTCAGGATAGGAGCAGACCGGAGCGCCCCACGAGTTTTGACAATTTCGCGAAGATTCATCAACCGGCACCAAAGTTATTGGAAATAGAATGTTGTGAATTTCATATGGAAAATAGGTCCTAACTATAACTATCTACTGGCGACCGCCAGTAGATAATATATATATATATATATATATATATATATATATATATATATATATAACCAAACGACCACTTCACTGCGAAAGCAATCCAAGGACACAGCGGGGAGTTTTGAGGGAAGCCTTTTATTCACTGGTTGTAGCGTAGCATAATGCATTTCGGCAAAAGCCTTCCTCAGATGCCGCTGTCAACTCGTTATCACCTTCTCCCTCCTTTGAATATCCCGTGGCGCTCCCATTGGTGGGAGGTCAGCTGACCCTGCTGCAATGAGGAAGATGTAGTTCTATGTTCGACTACAGTTCCCAGCATGCACTAGATATGGTGAGTACCGCAGCAGGATCTGATGTTGCTCTTGTGAGTACTGAGGTTGCCTTGCAAAATGGGGGGCCGTGTAGCAGCTGGTGATCACGCAATAACAGTGTTCAGGTCCCCCACTCATGACAACAGTCTGTTTAAAACAACACGCCCGGCCACTTTCACTTGGGAGTCCAGCAAAGAAATCGGTCTATATCAGGCCGGGTCATTTCTGTCACCTTTCTTGAAGATAGGGACGAGTGTGGACTCTATCCAAGTTGAGGTAAAGCCATGTATGCAACAGGCTCTTAGGACCAGGGTTAAAAGTGGGCCCCAAAGCAAAGGTCAAGATTTATAAAGGTCCACTGGTATACTGTCTGGGCCTGGAGCTTTTCCACCTACGCTTGTTTTAATAGCCAGGATCACCTCATCCACATTAAAATCAATGCGAATTGGAAGATAGCCTTCAGGACCTGGGCTAGGTTCCTCACAAATAGTGGGGGTAGCATTATTACTGTATAAACATAAAAAATGGGACACCCATTTGTCTTCCCCAATTGCATTTACAAGACTAGGTGTACTCTTGGGGGCAAAAAAAGGGGCATTTACTGCCTTCCAAAATCCTCTCATATCCTTTAAGGCAGATGCTTGCTTAAGGACCTGCCACAGTTCTAGTTTAATTGCCTCTTTGCGTTTTGTGATGGACAACTTGTACGCCACCCTGGCCCTTTTAATTGCTTCTTGGTCCCTCCTCGACTCGTGCAACAAGGATTTAAGGGCAGCATGTGACTTGCTGCACTGAGAGTCAAACCAGCCTAGCTTACCCTTGGGGGTGCTTTTAGATTTTATTGTCAAATTATTTTGAATAGCTAGTGAGATATTACGATATGAATTGCAGATATTTGTATCCGATGCCTTCTCATTTAGGTAGGTTAAAAAGTCCAAATTATACTGTGTTAAAATTAGCTTAGTTAATTGCAAAGTGTCCACCCCGGCCCATCTAATCGTGTAACCATTTTGTCTATTAATGGCAATATCTTGTAGGGGCTCGGCGGACATAGATCTGACAGATAACACTCCTGACGGCAAGTCTAGAGTGAAGCTGATAGGGAAGTGATCACTGAAAGCTACCAAATGAGTCTTAAAATTATATAATCGATCGTTGATCTGTTAGATATTAAAAAGAAATCAATAATGGAAGACAACCCTCGACCATTAAAAGTGCTGCTAAATGAAGTGGGTGGGGAGCACAGGTCATTTACAAAACCCAAATCCATAGAGTATTTAACTTAGTTTAGCAACTCCCCAACAGGGGTATGCACAAAGTGAGAAATGTCTCTATAATCATCTAAAGATAGACCACAGTGTCCCCCATCGCCAAGGTACATGGGCCCACATTAAAGTCCCCTCCCCAAATTAGGCAGAGGTCTTTCTCTGTGTTCCCATGAATAATGTCCAGGTCCTCCTGCAACTGCGTAATAACTCCCCCCACCAAAAGGGCTGGGATGTTATTATAAAAATTTACAAAAACAGTGCAGTGAGATTTATCAATGTCGATTTTTAGTATCTGATAATAAATGTTAGATGCACCAGGTTGACCCTACTTGCATTTAATTTGTGGGATAAAAAAATACAGAGGCCGCCCTTATTCCTCCCATGACTGGAGGGCACAGCCGGAGTACAAAATGTTTTAAACCCATTAATGTGTAGCGTTTCAACTGCCCAGGTTTCCTGCAAACATAAGATGTCAAAATCATAGATAAAATTGAGCCAGTCTGCGTTAGATAGTTTGGAAGCTAGACCAGCCACATTCCATGAAAGAACGTTCAGCAGGCTAGACCTGAGATCACCCTTAGTTGCAGACTCGGGGTGACCACTATCCACATTAAGGTCGTCGGTATGGGAAACGGTATTGTTTGTGAGATATTCAGGATAAGTATTTTCAATAGATGATAGAGAATCCTGCTTATTTAAACAAGATACAAGATGATCCTCTGCTGTAGCTCTACCTTGCTGAGTATCACTAGGTAACCTCGTACCTTGAGAAATAACATTCCCCTCTGCAGCTACACTAGACCTTTTATCATTCCTGAGAGGCTCCATCAAAGATGTAGTAGCCAATTCAAAACTAGGCTTGTTGGTCTCTGATGGCCTACTATGTGCTGCAGGTCCCGCTACAGGGGTAAGTCAATCAATGTCTTCCAATGATGAGAGAATGTCAAATCTATTATGAAGGGGTAAACTTGGCTGATAATAAATGTTAGAGGTAGTAGGTGTCCGGTGTAAGAACTGATAAGAGTAAACCCTTGAAGGATAAAAATATCCCAGGGGCAAAACATTTATTTCTCTATAAAGCACATGGGCATTACCAAGTCTACGTAGGATCTCATGTACCAGTTTTGGGGATTTAAAGGTGAGAACGATACAATCCCCAGATAACGTTCTTTCCCTTCTCCCCACCCATCCTATTCTTCTCACCATTTTAAACTCACTGAACAGGGCTTCTGTTAGTCCTGTTTTAGACCCAAGCCACCAGAGAGCCTTGTTTCTCAGTGCCTCCCAGGATTCATTTGCCTGGGGTGAGAGAGGTGGTACGTTCGCCAAGATTACTGTTAGTGGGGTAGCTTTGGGGGGCAAGCTAAGGCACATCTCCTCCCTGTCCCTATCCCCCTGAGCTACGGGGTGGGGAAATAATGGGGCAGAAGCAGGAGGTTTTGCTTGAACATTGGCGGGATCAGGGGTCAAGCTAGTACTGCACTTAGATCCTGTGAGCGCTTTATCTAATACACAGGGGGTTTAGCCTGGGTCTTGACCTGGGGTACTAGGACTACAGGGCCACCGTCCGGCCCCAGAATATCGTGCATTGGGCCGGTAACACGTGCCCCATGACTTTTCCTCAACGAGTCCTCAATAGACACTAGCCTGACCAGTACTTGTTCTATAGGGCTTATGGCTAGAGTATGGGGCCCTGCATAGACTGAACCTTCCCCAACGAACTGTAAAGACCCATTTGGGTTAATCAACTTACTTAGAGTGGGGTCCAGTTGATCTAAACGACCCCTCAATGTAACAAAACTGTTGTCAATCAGATCTTTCATTTGTGTGCAAACAGAGACCAGAGTAACTCCCCCCACAGAGTCCACAGAGTCCACCACGGTATGCCCCAAGACATTACATACAGGAGGGACAACATCCGTTTGTGTACCAATAGTGCAAGTTTTGGGCACCTCAGGATGATTTTGGCGAGTTCGCTTCTGTTTGGATTTTTGGGTGCCCGCCCCTCTCCTTCGCTTCCCTGTGAGCTCGCTCGACTTATCCTCGTTTCCCCCGATGTCCTTTATAGGAGAAACTGTGGTCCGCGACCTTGTTGCTATCCTCAATTCAGATGGTGAAGAGAAATGGTGTGGGTCCGTTTCCACGGAGTGCTGGAGCTGACCAGGACCAAGAAATGATGAACAGCTTGAAGAGGCATCACACAAGGTAGTGGGGCCTAAAGATAGACTCTGTAAAGATACAGGGTCTATCGATAGGCGCCTCTCCCTTAGTTCTATTTCATGACAAAGCATGGATTCCGCCCTAATAATGAAGGCATCCAAAGTACCTGCCACTCCTGCCACTCCTTTGCGTTTACTCATGGTAAGTAATACCTCAGGGCGGAGCGGCAACCCAAAACACAATTTAATTAGCAAGGAAAGAAGTTGTAATTACACAATTAAGACAAACAATACAGCGTCCCAATTAAGCCTGGTGGAAGAGAACAGTTTACCTGATCCACTGAGATTGAAACAATTATTGAGAAAGCGAGTGGCAGTTAGTAATAGTCATGTATCAGTACCTTGCTGCTGCAAGCCGAGTTCGGAGGCTTAGAATATTAGAGGGGTGGCCCAGCCCAGCCTCTTCCGGTCGATGACGGGCAAGGACGGGCCCGCCCTTGGCACGTGCGCGTCCCGGGTGCCCGCATTGGTTTTTAAAGCACCTCCGGGCGCTCCAATTGGCTGTGGGCGACTGGGCAGCTGGCGGTGGCTCCTGCCACAAGGGAACGTGGAGCTTGTGGTGCCCCCACCATAGAGCAGCGAAAGCAGCAAAAGCAGGAACGGCTGTTTGCGGGACCTGCGCTGCGGGTGCCTGCGTTGGTTTTTAAAGCGCCTCCGGGCGCTCCAATTGGCTGTGGGTGACTGGGCAGCTGGCGGCAGCTCCTGCCGCAAGGGAACGTGGAGCTTGTGGTGCCCCCACCACAGAGCAGTGAAAGCACCAAAGCAGGAACGGCTGTTTGCGGGACCCGCACTGCGGGTGCCCGCGTTGGTTTTTAAAGCGCCTCCGGGGGCTCCAATTGGCTGTGGGCGACTGGGCAGCTGGCGGCGGCTCCTGCCACAAGGAAACATGGAGCTTGTGGTGCCCCCACCACAGAACAGCAAAAGCAGCAAAAGCAGGAACGGCTGTTTGCGGGACCCCACCACAGGCTCCAAAAGTACAACATAATGGATATAGACACGGTGAATAGAACCATTATCAACCTTTCAAGTAGACATTTGAGTGACATGGAAAAAATTACACTGTGTTTAGGACACTATTTTTGCCCATCTACCCCCTTCAATTACACCAAGACATGGATAGACATTTACAAATTCATAAGAAAACTGAAGTTGAAGAAATGGCACAGCCTTAAATTAGGAAGATATACTAATGCTGAAGGACATTCAGATAGCACTTTGTAGGTAGACCTGAATATTGGAGAAATTGATACTCTCTTGACATTGTTCAAGTTAGAACAGAAACAGACACTGACGGGGTCAAAACAAACATGGACACCATTCTTGACGGGTTGGGGATCACACATGATGCCACCGCTAGGATGACTTTTAAACCACGCTCCACTTTCTACTCAATGTTACCACATGATAACATTGACACTTTTCACAAGAGTGTAACTAGTAACTGATCAAATTTCACCACAAAACATGGTTTAAGAATCGCTCACTGCAGAATTTACATTTATACAAAGGCAGGCTCTTAAATCTTTGCAGCGGATACAAGCATTGTTGTGCGCCCCGCAGACAAAGAGGGTAACATTGTCATGCTTAGCAGGGACATGTACATCACTGAAGCCAACCGCCAGCTCAGTGACAAAAGATTCTAAAAAATTATCCAAAGAGAGACATACACCAAAATTGTTGTAGAGATATGGGACAAGTTAGCAGAGTGGAGAGACAAGGGTATACTAGAATGGGAAGAATACTGCTTTTTGAAAAGAGACTTCTCAATACTCCCTGTCCTGTACTTATTACCCAAAGTATACATGTATCCTTGCAACCCGTCGGGCAGGCCAATAGTGTCATCCAGGGGCAGTGCCCTGGAAAATGTCTCCAAATATGTGGATCATATTCTCTGGGACCTGGTATCTAATCTCCCTTCTCATGTCAGGGACACCAAAGATTTTTTAGGCAAACTTGAAAGAATCCACTGGGAAAGAGACTTTCTATTAATTACTTTGGATGTCAACTCCCTGTACACCATAATAGACCATGAGCAGGGCATACTTGCATGCCAACATTGCCTTCAGACAAGACACATAAGATATAAAGCCCATAAAGACATGATCCTTGATATGATAGAACAATGTTTGAAAAACAATATCTTCCTCCTTGATGGCACTCTATTCAAACAGATACTGGGGACTGCCAAGGGGACGTGCTTTGCCCTGAGTTTTGCCAACTTATTCCTGGGGTTGTGGGAAGAGGAGATATTCAAGAACACTGAGAACTTTCCAGAGGCTGAACAGGTCATACTCTGGCACAGGTACATTGATGACCTGTTAATCATCTGGAAAGGGACTGAGGCAGACAGGTTCATTGACAAACTCAATACCAACAGCTGTAACCTGTGCCTCACACACATGATCAGCAATATAACAGTGGATTATCTTGTTGTCAGGATTGAAATCATACAAGATAGCATACACACCAAACTCTTCCACAAAGAGATAGCAGCATCTTGCATGCCCTCAGCAGCCACCCAGACACCCTGAAATGGAGTATTCAGTTTGTGGAACTACTGAGGGCAAAACACAACTGTAACATGGAAGAGGCCTTTTTAGGTGAACAGCCAATCATGATCATCAGATTTAGAGAGAGAGGCTAACCACAGTGGGTACTCAACAAGGCCATCAACAAAGTGAGTAATATCAAGCAGGAAAAGACACTATTTGACTCTAATACCAATAAGGATGATGACAGTCAGGAAAGCATGAGAATCATCCTGACCTACAACGACAACTCTAATGACATCAAGAGAATTGTGATCAAGAGTTAGGACATACTCATGAGTGATCCTGCCATAAGCCATACAGCACAGGAAAGACCCAAAATTACATATAGAAGAGGATAGCCCTCTTTTTAGTTCCAGAAAGGCCCACACCGCTGGAATGCTGAGAGGTGGTCAGAGGCCATGCCCCCTTTCTCCACCACTCTGCAAACGCGCCTCTAGGCTTCATCCCCCAACCAGGAGCATGCCAGGAGGCACATTTGTAGAGTAGTGGAGAAAGGGGGAGGGGCCTCCCACCAGTTGTGGCTTTTTTTTAGGAAGGGGCATCCCTCAGGGCCTGATCCTTTTTTATTTATTTTTTTAAAATGGGAGGGGGACCGCGAAGCCCCCCGCCCGGGCCGATTTCAGCCCTGGGGACCCCATCCCCCGGGGCCAGGCCATCATTATTATTTTTTTAATGAAGAGGGGACCTGCACTGTCCCCTCCCCAGCCGATATTGCCCTGGGGACCCCATCCCCCGGAGCATGCCAACTTTTTATAAATAATTGGGAGGGGGGCTGCGTGGACCTCCTCCCGAGGCCAATTTTGACCCGGCCACCCCATCCCCAGGGCCAGGCCTTTGTAATTATTTTTTTTTGGAAAGGGAGGGGGAAGTGTAACAAGACCCCCTTCTTCAGGCCTATTACGGCCCTGGGGACCCCATCTACCAGAGCCAGGCCTTCACCTTTTTTTAGTTGGGGAGGGGTGGCCTGCGTGGCACCCCTCCCTTGGCCGCAACTGCCCCGGAGACCCCATTCCCCAGGGCAAGGCCTCTTGTTGGGGACCACGGGGAGCCTCAAGGCCACTGCGGTCCCTGCCGCTCCCTGCCTCCGCGGGAGCCGGCATTGCTTTTGGACAGAGGAAGCTGAAAACATGCAGCTACCTCTGTCCAAAAGCAATTCTGCTCCACTTCATGGAAGTGAGAGCATTTTCCATGCTCTCGCTTTCATGAAGCGGACCAGAGTTTGCTATGACTTGGCGGGAGCTGTAATGTCCAGGGGGCGGGCACCCCAGGACATTTCTGAAGCTGGCCCTGGGGGGATGGCGGCCCCCAGGTCATGGAGAGCTCCTGGAGGGGGCTGTGTGGCCCCCCTCCCATCTTTTGTATAGCCCAGGGGAAAGGGAAGTCCCCAGGGCCGGGGGTCTGCAATGGACCCCAGTCATTACTTCCTTTGTGCCCAGGGATATGGCAGTCCCTCAGGCTGCATGGGGGCCTGGAGCCCCCATGCATTATTTTTACATATAGCCCATGGGAGGTGGCAGTCCCCAGGGCTGCATGGGGGACTGGAGCCCCCCATGCATTATTTTTACATGTAGACCAGGTTTTGTATGTGTAAAATCCGACCCTAACTATAACGTCCTTGTAACCTTTGCTTTTTTAGGGAATTTCTAAGTTTTTTTTTATTTCCATTTCCTAACTATAACGTCCCTATAACCTTTGGTTTTTTCAGTGAATTTCTATGTTTTTTCAACTAGTAGTCGCGTTTGCAGAGTGGTGGAGAAAGGGTGCTTGGCCTCCGACCATCTCTCAAGAATCCATCTGTGTGGGACTTACAGGAGGTACCAGGAGGGCTTCTTGGCCCCCAAGGTCCCTCAGAAGTAAAGTGGACTTCATCCCCTAACCAGTAGTGCACCATGAGCCGTGTTTGCAGAGAGATGGAGAAAGGGGGCATGGCCTCCGAAGACCTCTTAGAAATACTGCTGTGTGGGACTTATTGGAGATAACAGGAGGGGTAGTTGACCCCCAAGGATGTCCCTGGGTGCCAACTACCCCTCATGTTACTTCCAGTAAGTCCCACACAGCAGGATTGCTAAGAACTGGTAGGAGGCCATGCCCCCTTTCTCCACCACTCTGCAAACATGCCTCCTGGCCCACTACTAGTAGGGGGATGAAGTCCTCCCTGGCTATCGATGGTCCTTGGGGTCACCTACCCCTCCTGTTACCTCCAACAAGTCTCACACAGTGGGTGTAGTTTTTGGTTTTCGGTGGCCACGTCCCCTTTCTCCACCAGACTGGAAACGAGCCTCCCTTTGCATTACTAGTTGGGGGATGAAGTCCCCTTGGCTCTTGAGAATCCTTGGGGCCACTAGCCCTTCTGTTACCTCCAGTAAGAAGACCCACAAAGCTGTATTGCGGAGAGGTCATCAGAGGCCACGCCCTCTTTCTCCACCACTCTGCAAAAGCGCCTCCTTGCACACTGCTGCTTGGGGGAAGAAGTCCACTTTAGTCCTGAGGCCCTCAGGAGGCAAGGGGACCTCATCCCCCACCAGCAGTGTGCCGAGCGGCATGTTTGCAGAGTGGTGGAGAAAGGTGACATGGCCTCCGACCACTTCGTAGCAATCCCACTGTGTGGGGCTTACTGGAGGTAACAGGAGGTCTTGTTGGCCCCTAAGGCCCCTCAGCAGCCACAGAGACGTCATCCCCTAACCAGCAGCGTGCCAGAAGGTCTATTTGCAGAGTAGTGGAGAAAGGGGGCAGGACCTCCAGCGAGTCGCCAGCTTTTTAAAAAACATTCTATTGTTTTTTTTTAGGAATGGCGTCTGCGTGGCCCCTTATTCCTGGACAATTTTGGGCCCCGGGGCCCCCATCCCCTGGGCCTGCCCCTTTTTATTTTTTTTATTTAAAAAAAGGGAGGGGGCTGCACAACACCCCTCCCAGGCCGATTTAGGCCCCAGGGACTCCATCCACCGTGACCCACCTCTTATTTTTTGTTTTATAATTGAAATGGAGGGGGCCACATGGCCTCCCTCCCTCAACAATTTCAGCCTCAGGGACCCATTCTCCTGGGGCCTGCCCCTCTTTATTATTATTTTTTTTAAAACAAGTGAGGGCGGTGCGGCCCCCCTCCCGGGCCGATTTCTGCCCTGGGGACCCCATCTCCCAGGACCAGTCCTTCATATATTTCAAAATAAAAGATGGGAGGAAGGCTGCACATCCCCCCTCCCTGGGCTGATATCGGCCACGGTGACCCCATCACCCACGGCCAAGTCTCTTCATTGTGGACCATGGGGGGATCCTCAAGGCCCCAGAGGTCCCTACTGGCTTCCCGCCTCTTGCGGGAACCAGCATTGCTTTGAGATCAATCAATCAACCAGGGGTTTGTAAAGTGCAACTACTCATCCGTGAGGTTCTCAAGCAGCTGGGGGGCGCAGCTTCGTAGGGTGCTGTGGCCATCTGAAGAGCCAGGTCTTGAGTTCTCTCCTGAACTGGATCAGTGTAGATCAAGCATTGCTTGGAGATCCAGGGAGCTGCTAATATGCAGCTCCCTGGATCCCAGAGCAATGTCTGTTTCCCTGCTCTCTTCACAGCGGGCAGGCAAACAGACATGCTCTGCTTTCTACAAGCAAGAGCATTTTCTGCTCTCTCTTGTTGAAAGCAGAGCTGAGTTTGCTATGGCCATGCCATAGCAAACTGCAATGTCCCGGGGGTGGGTATCACAGTACATTGCTGGAGCCGCCCCTAGGGTGGGTGGTCCCCAGGGCCATCTAGGGCTCCTGGAAGGGAGCCACGCTGCCCCCCTCCTGTGTTCCAATTTGTCTTAGGGCCGGGGGTCTGCAACAGACCCCTGTATTATTGTATGTGCCCCCCTGGGAGGTGGCTGTACCTGGGGCTGTGTGGGGGCTGGAGCCCCAGTGCATTACGATTTATTTTAGCCCTGGGGAGGTGGCAGTCCAAGGGGCTGCGGGGCAGGTATCAGCTCTCCCCCGCAATGTTTAAAAAAAAATTAATTAATGTATGTGCCCTGGGGAGGTGGCGGTCCCACTGCAGAGGGGGGGCGAGCAGGCCTCTCCTGCATTTTTATACAACAGTGCACCAGGGAGCTCACGGTTACCTGTGCTGTGGGGGAGATCATAAAGCCTCGCCTGCATTATTTTATTATAACATTTGTGCCCCGGGGAGGTGGAGGAGCCATGAGGCTTACCTGCATATGAAGAAATCACTGATCCGGGGAGGTGGCCGTCCCTGGTGCTTTCAGTAGCCCAAGGAGGGGGACCCCGTGTGCCTCTCCTTTATTTTTACCTTGCCCCTGGGATTTGGCTCACCTGGGGACTTTATGTTAAGTTATCAGCATTTATAGAGCGCATGGCTGCCCCAGCAACGGGGCGTCCCAGCGCTGAGCCAGAGTAGAGGCGGACAGAGAGGGAGTAGGCTAGAGATTGGAAAAGAGCCATGTCTTGATCAGTTTCCTGAAAGCCCAGTGGTCTTGCATGCCATGGGCAGCAAGAGGGATGATATTTCAGAGGGCGGGGGCCAATTCCTTAAAAGTGCATCCTCCGGCTCTGGTCCTATGCACCAGCGGGACACAGGCCAGTTGTAGGACCGCCAATCGCAGGGCCTGAGCCGGGGTATACATTGAGCATAGATCGCTCAGGATTTGTGGACCCAGGCCATGCAGGATCTTATGTGTGATACATAAAGTCTTGAAGTGATCTCTCTGTTCTATGGGTAACTAGTGAAGCCGTCGAAGGAGGTCAGAGGCATGGCAATGTTTAGGTAGTGCGAAGAGCGTGCAGGCAGCCGCATTCTGAGCCCGTTGAAGCCTTTTCATCACAGCTTTGTTGGCGCCAAGTAGTACCCCATTGCAATAGTCCAAACGTGACAGCACGGTAGATTGAACGATCGTCTGTCGGGTGGATGCATCGAATAGCCCTAGAATGGGTTTTAGGACCCGTAGAAGACCAAAACAGGTACCTGCCACAGCCTTAGCCTGCAGTTCGAACGAAAGGGTGCTGTCCATCAACACTCCCAGATTCTTAACCACACTATTCGGCTGGGGAGGGGAGCCTAGGGCTATAGGCTACCATTGATTGCCCCATAGATGGGTATCTCGACCCACCAAAAGTACTTCTGATTTTGCGGAGTTCAATTGCAAATAGTTATTGGTCAACCATTCAGAGATGGCCATAAGGTCGCCTTGGAATTTTGCCTGGTCTTGTTTAGTATTGCTTGAGACGGTAAATACCATTTGGGTATCATCTGCTCATGATACCATAGCCATGTTCTGGGCTTTGGCCAGCAGGGCTAGGGGGCGGACATAAATGTTAAATAGAGTGGGGCTTGGGGCGGACCCCTGAGGAACACCACAGCCTAGAGGATGGACATTGGAGGTGGAGGGGGGCAGAGACCTGGAAGGACCGATCGGTCAGAAAGGATGCAAACCAGGCTAAGGCCTTGCCATTGATCCCGGTCTCCTCTAGGCGATGAAGCTAAATCCTATGGGAGACCGTATCGAAGGCCGCACAGAGATTCAGGAGGATCAGTGCTGAGGTTCTGCCCTCATCCATAGCCGACTGTAGCTGCTCTGTGACTGCCAGTAGCGCCGATTCTGTGCTATGTTTAGGCCGTAAGCCGTTTTGTAACTGTTCAAGGATCTGATTGGCTTCTAAGTATTGTGCTAGGATGCAGCTGTCATTAGCCTCCATAATTTTAGCAAGGTGCAGGAGAGGAGATATTGGGCGGTAATTTTCAGGCAGAAACGCATCCAGTGTTGGCTTTTTTAGCAGGGGGAAAACTTTAGCATACTTTCAAGACTTAGGGATCACTGCAGCCGATAGTGACCTGTTGATCAGCTCTCGGCACTCCGAGAGGAGGCAATCATGAAATTTCCTAAACAGGTCAGGTTTTAATGGGTCCTCAGGGGAGCCTGATTTTACCTTGGCCGATAGGGTCTTCATATCTTTAGGGGACATGGGCAGAAGGTCCTGGAGGGAGTGGGGCATAACTGCCGGGGGAGTGTTCCTCTGATTAGCGGAAGAAGCCTTCTCCGCACAGAATGTGCTATAGATGCGATCCACTTTGCTGATAACATTTTTTGCAAGTGTCTCGCATTGCAAGTTGGAGGATATAGCGTTATCAGCAGTAAGCAGGGTTTTACAAATTTCTTCATAAGGGAGAAAATGGATTTGGTTGGATTGCTGCTGGTGGAAATCACATTAGCATAGAACTTGGCTTTGGTATTCCGGACCAGTTTGTGGTTCAATTTAACTGCATTCCTGTAAACAGATTTTGCTGTGAGATCGTAGGAACTTCTCCATGCCCTTTCTAGAATTTTAATTTTTTTCTTTTCTATCGTCAAAGACTCATTATACTATGCAAGATTAGAATCTTTTTTTAATTTTGCAGCAGATTCGCAGATCAACCAGCGAGTTTGCAGCAATTTTTTAAAAAAATGCTTTTTTCTACTTCAGGGTCCCTGAGGGACCCCGCCCACCATATCTGAGCAGTCAGGAAATTCCTACCCTGCCCAATTTTTTTTTTTATCTTTTTTCTGGGACTCAACTTCAAGCCAACTCCATAGATGGCTGCCAACACTTCCTGGTTGTATTGTTGGCAGCCAATCAAATTTTAGTAGGATTCACAAGTCCACTGCAAGGACTCGCGTACCCCAGATATCTCCATTATTTAAAGATAGATATCTCAAAAACTACTGAACGTTTTTACACCAAATCACAAAAGCACGCTTTCTGGACCAACATCTAGCTTCCTGCCAAATTTGGTGTAATTTCATTCAGCAGTCAGGGCTGAGGTCATGTTCAAAAAATGAAAAATGCCCATAGACTTAACATGGGGAAAACGCGTATTGGGACCCCCCTTTTTTCTCGGCCCTAGCTTGACGGATCACCCTGAAAACTTTAAACAAAGCCACTGAACCAAAAAGGGGAAGTTCTGTGAAAATTTTGTGGAGATTCGTCAAGCGGCGCTAAAGTTATTGTTAAAACAAAAAACTCTTTTCCTATGGAAACTTTGGTTCTAACTATAACTACCTACTGGCTTCTGCCAGTAGGTAGTTATAGCTTGGATGTAGTTTCCATTGGAAGAAAGTTTTTTTTTAGCCAATAACTTTGGCGTCGTTTGAAGTATCTTTCAAAATATTTAGAACTAGTTCTACGCTCACTTCAGCTGCTTTCTTGAAAGTTTTGTTGTGTTCCATCATGCGGGGGGTAGAGAAAAAGCGGGATCCCAAAACATGTTTTCCCCATGTTAATTTCCATAGGAACTTTTAAACAAGGCTACAACGCGAACTGCTGAACTGAATTACATCAAATTTGTCAGAAAGGTAGCTCTTGGCCGAGAATGCTACCTTTTTATTAAATGGTGTAAATCCATTCAGTAGTTGCTGAGTTATTTAAAGAAATTTCCATTTGTATATATAGGGATGCGGAGGATCCGTGATCCCTTCAAATCTCGTGCTGAGATCTGATTGGCTGCCAACATTTCAAACCAGGAAGGGTTGGCAGCCATCTTGTGACTTGGTTGAACCAAGTCACAGGAAAAGAACATTAAAGAAAAGAAAAGGGGGCAGCGTAGAAACCCTAGGCCTCTTCAGGGGGGTCAAAAAAGCATTTTTTCCCAAATAAATCTAGCAGGAGTAGCACTGGATCAGTGACTCCTGCCGAACATTTAAAAAAAAAAAAACATAGTGCGGACTCCTGTGCTTCAGTTTGAATTGCTCCCTGGGTAGGCAAGGTACTGGGGGGAATGACTATATTATTTAGGAGGGGTTGGACGGGGTGCCCTTCCTGGGAGTCTTAAAGGCACGGGGACTGCCACCTCCCCCAGGCATTTTGATTAAGCTATGTTGTGGTGGCACCGGGCAACTCTGTGCCCTGGAGACTGCCACCTCCCCAGGGTAAATGTTACATTGATGCAGGGGGCCCATGCGGCCCCCCTGCATCCCTGGGGATTGCCATATCCCCGGGGCTAAATATGACAAATGCTGGGGCCCCACGTGCATGAGCTGCATGTTCATCAGCTTCATCTGTCCAAAAGCAATGCCGGCTCCTGCAGGGTGCGGGGAGTCAGCAGGGACCGCGGGGGCCTTTGGGCTCCCTCTTCGGTCCCCACTGAAAATGTCTGGGTGCCCTGGAAGGGACCAGGGCACCCATTATAGAGGCCAGGCCCAGGGGATGGGGTCCCTGGGGCCTAAATCAGCCTGGGAGGGGGTCACGTGTCACCCCATGTGTTAAAAAAATTAATAAAGGGCAGGCCTTGGGGGATGGAAGGGGGCCCTGTGGCCACCCTTTCTTTATTAAATTGAAGAAAAAAGCTGGGTCCCGGGGGATGGGTCCCCATGGCCGTAATCGGCCCGGGGAGGGGGGCCGTGTGGATCTCCTCTCCATTCTAAAAATGTATGGCCCGGGGCTAAAATTCCCATAGATTTAACATGGAGAAAACATGTTTTGAGACACCCCTTTTTACTCTGCCCCAGCTTGACAGATCACCCTGAAACTTTCAACACAGCCACTGAACCAAAAAGGGGAAGTTCTGTGAAAATTTTGTGAAGATTTGTCAAGCAGCGCTAATGTTATTGTTAAAAGAAAAACCTATTTTCCTATGGAAACTTTGGTCCTAACTATAACTACCTACTGGCATCCGCCAGTAGGTAGTTATAGCTTGGATGTGGTTTCCATTGGAAGAAAGTGTTTTGTTTTGCCAATAACTTTAGCGTTGTTTGATGTATCTTTGCGAAAATTTTAGAACTAGTTCTACGCTCACTTCAGCTACTTTCTTGAAAGTTTTGTGGTGATCCATCAAGCAGGGGTAGAGAAAAAGAGGGGTCCCAAAACATGTTTTCTCCATGTTAATTTCCATAGGAACTTTTAAACAAGGCTACAACCCGAACTGCTAAACTGAATTACATCAAATTTGGCAGAAAGGTAGCTCTTGGTCCGGAAAGCTAACTTTTATTAAATGGTGTAAATCCATTCAGTAGTTGCTGAGTTATTTAAAGAAATTTCCATTTGCATATATAGGGATGCGGAGGATCCGTGACCCCTTCAAATCTCATGCTGAGATCTGATTGGCTGCCAACACTTCAAACCAGGAAGGGTTGGCAGCCATCTTGTGACTTGGTTGAACCAAGTCACAGGAAAAAAATATTAAAGAAATAAAAGAGGGCAGGGTAGAAACCCTAGGCCTCTTCGGGGGGTCAAAAAAGCTTTTTTTTAAAAATAAGTTGAGCAGGAGTAGCACTGGATCAGCGACTCCTGCCAAACATTTTTTTAAAAAAAACATAGTGCGGACTCGGTTCGAATTGCTCCCCGGGTGGGCAAGGTTCTGGGGGGCATGTCTATATTATGTAGGAGGGGTCACACGGGGTGCCCCTCCTAGGAGTCTTAAAGGCACAGGGACTGCCACCTCCCCCAGGCATATTGATTAAGTTATGTTGGGGTTGCATCCGGGCAACCCCAAGCCCTGGGGACTGCCACCTACCCAGGGCAAATGTTATATTGATGCAGGGGGCCTGTGCGCCCCCGCATCCCTGGGGATTGCCACCTCCCCAGGGCTAAATATGACAAATGCTGGGGCCCCACGTGCCCCCGCAGCTTCAGGGACTGCTACCTTCAGGTTCCCCCAGTGCAGTCCCCAAAGAAAATGACTGGGTGCCCCTGGTGGGACCAGGACACCCAGTAGAGAGGCCAGGGCCTCGGAATGGGATCCTGGGGCAATTGGTTATAATTAAAGTGGGGTGCCGTATGGCCCCCCCGCAGCCCCAGGGACCACCACCTCCCCGGGGCTAAATCAAGCAATGAAGAGGGGCTGCGTGCCTCCCTCGTGGAACCATAGATGGCCCTGGGAACTGCCACCCCCTAGTGCTGGCTCCAGCAATGCCCCAGGGTGCCCACCCCAGGGACATTGGTGTTTGCTATGGCTTAGCTCTTGCTTGCTAAAAGTGGAGCAGAATTGTTTTTGGACGGAGTGAGCTGCATGCTCAACAGCTTTTTCTGTCAAAAAGCAATGCCGGCTCCTGCATGATGCGCGGAGCCAGCAGGGACCGCGGGGGCCTTTGGCCCCCTCTTCGGTCCCGACTGAAAATGTCTGGGTACCCTGGAAGGGACCAGGGCAGCCATTATAGAGGCCAGGCCCAGGGGGATGGGGTCCCTGGGGCCTAAATCAAACTAGGAGGGGGGTCACGGGCCCCCCCCATCTGCTAAAAAAATTAATAAAGGGCAGGCCCTGGGGGATGGGGTCCCCAGGGCCAAAATTGGCCCAGGGAAGGGGGCCCTGTGGCCACCCTTTCTTTATTAAATTTAAGAAAAAAAAGTGGAATCCCGGGGGATGGGGTCCCCAGGGCCGTAATCAGACCGGGGAGGGGGGCAGTGCACACCTCCTCTCCATTCTAAAAAAGTATGGCCCGGGGGTAAAATTCCCATAGACTTAACATGGAGAAAACACATTTTGGTACCCCCCTTTTTACTCGGCCCCAGCTTGACGGATCACCCTGAAACTTTCAACACAGCCACTGAACCAAAAAGAGGATTTTCTGTGAAACTTTTGTGGAGATTCATCAAGCAGCGCTAAAGTTATTGTTAAAAGAAAAACTATTTTCCCATGGAAACTTTGGTCCTAACTATAAACACCTACTGGCGTCCGCCAGTAGGTGATTATAACTTGGATGTGGTTTCCATTGTAAGAAAGATTTTTGTTTTGCCTATAACTTTGGCTTCGTTTGATGTATCTTCGCGAACTTTTTAGAACTAGTTCTACGCTCACTTCAGCTGCTTTCTTGAAAGGTTTGTGGTGATCCATCAAGCGGGGGTAGAGAAAAAGGGCGGTCCCAAAACATGTTTTCCCTATGTTAATTTCCATAGAAACTTTTAAACAAGGCTACAACGCGAACTGCTGAACTGAATTACACCAAATTTGGCAGAAAGGTAGCTCTTGGTCCAGAAAGCTACCTTTTTATTAAATGGTGTAAATCCATTCAGTAGTTGCTGAGTTATTTAAAGAAATTTCCATTTGTACATATAGGGATGCGGAGGATCCGTGACCCCTTCAAATCTTGTGCTGAGATATGATTGGCTGCCCACATTTCAAACCAGGAAGGGTTGGCAGCCATCTTGTGACTTGGTTGAACCAAGTTACAGGAAAAAAACATTAAAGAAAAGAAAAGGGGGCAGGGTAGAAACCCTAGTCCTCTTCAGGGGGTCAAAAAGCATTTTTTTCCAAATAAATTAAGCAGGAGTCACACTGAATCAGCAAACCCTGTTGAATGTTTTAAAAAAAACATAGTGCGGACTGCTGCGTTTCGGTTCGAGTTGGCCCCTGGGTGTACAAGTTCCCGGGGGGCATGTCTATAATATGTAGGAGGGGGCACGCCGGGTGCCCCTCCTAGGAGTCTTAAAGCCACGGCAACTGCCACCTCCCCCAAGCACATTGATTAAGTTATGTTGGGGTTGCTCCTGGCAACCCCGTGCCCTGGGAACTGCCACCTCCCCAGGGCAAATGTTACATTGATGCAGGGGGCCCATGTGGCCCCCCTGTAACCCTGGGGAATGTCACCTCCCCAGGGCTAAATATGACAAATGCTGGGGGCCCACGTGCCCCTGCCGTCTCAGGGACTGCCCCTTCAGGCTCACACACCGCAGTCCCCAAAGAAAATGACTGGGTGCCCTTGGTGGGACCAGAGCACCCAGTATAGAGGCCAGGGCCTGGGAATGGGATCCCGGGGCATTTGGTTATAATTAAAGTGGGGTACCGTATGGCCCCCCACAGCCCCAGGGACCACCACCTCCCAAGTGCTAAATCATGCAATGAAGGGGGGCTGCATGGCCTCCCTCATGGATCCATAGATGGCCCTGGGGACCGCCACCCCCTAGTGCTGGCTCCAGCAATGCCCCGGGGTGCCCACCCCTGGGACATTGGTGTTTGTTATGGCTTGGCTCTCGCTTGCTGAAAGTGGAGCAGAATTGCTTTTGAACGGAGTGAGCTGCATGTTCAACAGCTTCATCTGTCCAAAAGCAATGCCGGCTCCCGCAGGATGCGGGGAGCCAGCCGGGACTGCAGGGGCCTTCAGGCTCCCTCCTCGGTCTCCAATGAAAATGTCTGGGTGCCCTGAAAGGGACCAGGTCACCCATTATAGAGGCCAGGCCCAGGGGGATGGGGCCCCCAGGGCCTAAATCAGCCTGGGAGGGGGGGTCACGTGCCCCCCCATTTGTTGAAAAAATTAATAAAGGGCAGGCCCTGGGGGATGGGGTCCCCAGGGCCAAAATTGACCCAGGAAAGGGGGTCCTGTGGCCACCCTTTCTTTATTAAATTTAAGGGAAAAAAGCTGGGTCCCCAGGGGATGGGGTCCCCAGGGCCATAATCGGCCCGGGGAGGGGGGCCACAGGACCTCCTCTCCATTCTAAAAATGTATGGCCTGGGGCCAAAATCAGTGCAGGGAAGAACAGCCACACGGCCCCTCTTCCCCTATAATTTATAAAAAACAAAAAGAGAAAAAACTTCCGGGATGACACCGGAGGCCCTCTCTTCATCACTCTGCAATTGTGCCTTCTGGCATGCTGCTGGTGGGTTGTTGAAGTCCCCCTTGGCTGCTAAAGGTCCTGGGGGGCCATCAACCCCTCCTTTAACCTCCAGTAAGTCCCACACAGTGGGATTGCTGAGAGGCGTTCAGAAGCCACTACCCCTTTCTTCACCTCTCTGAAAATGTACCTCTTGGCGCACTGCTGGTGGGGGGATGAAGTCTCCTTGGCTGCTGAGGGCCCTTGGGGGCTAGCAAGACCTCCTGTTACCTCCAGTAAGTCCCACACAGTGGGATTGCTGAGAGGTGTTCGGGGGCCAGACCCTGTTTCTCCACCATTATGCAATTGTACCTCCTGGTGCACTGCTGGTTGGGAGATGAAGAGCCCTTGGTTGCTGAGGGTACTTGGTGGTGAACAACCCCTCCTGTTACTTACAGTAAGTCACACACAGTGGAATTACTGAGAGGTATTCGGAGGCCATGCCCCCTTTCTCCACCTCTCTGCATTCGCATCTCCTGGCACACTGCCGGCTGGGGAATGAAGTCCTCTTGGATGCTGAGTGTTCTTGAGGGCCCAGATTCCCTCCTGTTATCTCCAGTACATCCGACACACCAGTATTCCTGAGAGCTGGTCAGAGGCCCCACCCCCTTTGTACACCTGTCTGCAAACGTGACTACTAGTTAAAAAAACATAGACATTCACATAAAAACACAAAGGTTTCAGGGACGTTATAGTTAGGAAATAGATTTTGAAACAAGTGAGCGAGTGGGTGTGTGAGTGGCTATATGGAGGAGTGAGTGGGTGTGTGAGTACTGGTATAGGTCTGTAAATGGGTATGTGAGTGGCCGCGCTTCGTTTTCTCTAAGCCCCCGGGTTGGCCAGGTCCCGGGGGCAATGCGCAAATATTTAGCGGGGCCCACGGGGGCCCCTGCAGATTCGGGGACCACCACCTTCCCGGGGCTTAGATGATTATATGCAGGGGGGCACGCGGCCCCCCACAGCCCCGGGGACCACCACCTTCCTGGGGCTTTATTTTAAACTACGTGGGGGGGCTCCTTTCCCCCCACGCTGCCCAAGGGACCGCCACCTCCCCAGGGCATTGTAAATTTAAGGCAGGGGGCCTCGCGGCCCCCCAAGCCCCAGGGACCGCCACCTCCCTGGGGCTATTATTAATTTGGGTGGGGGTCCTTGCTGGCCCCCCCAAGCCCCAGGAACCAGCACCTCCCCGGGGCTACAAGATTGAGATGCTGGGGGCACACGCCCCCCCTGCATCCCCGGGGACTGCCACCTTCCCGGGGCGACTTCAGAATCAAAGCCCCCCACAATGCCCTAGGGACCACCACCTCCACGGGGCACTAATTATGCAAATACGTGGGTCCATTGCGGACCCCCGGGCCCCGGGGACCACCACCACCCTGGGGCTTTGCATACATTGGGAGGGGGGCCGTGCGGCCCCCCTCCTGTATCCCTCCTTGGCCCTGGGGACTGCCACCCCCCAGGGCCGGCTCCTGCAATGTCCTGGTGTGCCCACACCCGGGACATTGCTGTTTGCTATGGCAGGGCGGGAGCCGTGCTCCTTCCCTGCCATAGCAAACTCTGCTTTGCTTCGTTGAAGCGAGAGCAGGAAACCTGCTCTCGCTTCACCGAAGCAAAGCAGAATTGCTTTTGGGCAAGTGGAGCTGTATGTTATAAGCTCCCCTTGCCCAAAAGCAATGCCGGCTCCCGCAGGAAGCAGGGAGTCGGTAGGGACTGTGGGGGCATTGGGGCTCCCCCCACGGTCCCCAACTTTAGGGCCGGACCTGGGGGATGGGGTCCCGGGGCCAGAAGTGGCCCGGGAGAGGGGCCACGAGTTCCCCCTCCCCTTTTTCATTACATTTAAAAAAAAAATAAAAATAAAGCCGGGCCCCGGTGGATGGGGTCCCCGGGTCCAGTAGTGGCCAAGGGAAGGGGGGCCACGCCGCCACCCTCCCATACTTACAATATTTAAAAAAAAAAAAATAACGAGGCCATGCCCGGGGGATGGGGTCCCCGGGGCCATAATTGGCCTTAGGAGGGGGCCATGTGGCTCCCCTCCTGAAAATAAATGCACGCTGGCCAGGCCCCAGGGGAAGAGGTCCCCGGGGCCAGTAGTGGCCTAAGGAGGGGGGCCATGCGGCCCCCCTCAAAAAAAAAAAAAAAAAAGAAGAAGGCTGGCCATGCCCCGGGGGATGGGGTCCCCGGGCCGAAATTGGCCTCAAGAGGGGGCCGCGCGGCCCCCTTCCCGTTTTTTTAAAAAATGTGGCAGGCCCTGGGGGATGGGGTCCCTAGGGCCCAAAAAACATTGAAAGAAGGGGGGCCACACAGCCCCCCTTCTATAAAAAATGAATTAAAAAAAAGCCGGCATCTTGCCGGAGGCCCTGCCCCCTCCCTGCATCACTCTGCAAACGTGTCCCCTGGCGCGTTCTAAGTTGGGAAATTAAGTCCCCTTGAATACTGAGGGTCCCTGGGGGCCAACTAGCCCACCAGGTACCTCCAGTAAGTGCCACACAGCTGGATTGCTGAGAGGTGGCCCGAGGCCATGCCCCTTTTTACACCACTCTGCAAATGCACCACTTGGCGCACTGCTGGTGGGGCGATGAGGTTCTCTTGTGTCCTGAGGACCTCAGGACACAAGTGGACTTCATCCCCTGAGTAGCAGTGCGCCAGGAGGCGCGTTTGCAGAGTGGTGTAAAAAGAGGGCATGGCCTCAGACTACTCTCAGCAATCCAGCTGTGTGGGACTTACTGGAGGTACCTGGTGGGCTAGTTGGCTCCTAGTGACCCTCATGAGGAAAGGGGACTTCATCCTCGAACCAAGAGCGCACCAGGAGGCGCGTTTGCAGAGTGGTGGAGAAAGGGGGTGTGGCCTGTGTCCACCTCTCAGAAATCTCACTGTGTGGGGCTTACTGGAGGTAAGAGGTAGGCTAGTTGGCCCTTAAGGACCCCCAGCAGTGAAGGGGACTTCAATCCCCATCCAAGAGCGCGCCAGGGAGCGCGTTTGCAGAGTGGTGGGGAAAAGGGCGTGACCTACTATGAGAACTTAGCAATCCTGCTGTGTGGGACTTACTGGAGGTAATAGGAGGAGTAGTTGGTCCCCAAGGATGTCCTTGGGGGCCAACTACCCCTCTTGTTACCTCCAGTAAGTCCCACACAGTGGGATTGCTAAGACGTCTTCGGAGGCCATGCCCCCTTTTCTCCACCATTCTGCAAACGCGCCTCCTGGCAGACTACGGGATGGGGGATGAAGTCCAATTTACTCCTGAGGGACTTTGGGGGCCATTGGGGGCCAAGAAGCCCTCCTGGTACCTCCTGTAAGTCCAACGCAGCAGAATTCCTGAGCGCTGGTCGGAGGCCCAGCACCCTTTCTCCACCACTCTGCAAACGCGACTACTAGTTAAAGAAGTGTTTGCAATGTAATAGGTTTCGCATTTGCGAGAGTTAGAGCTATTGGTGTTGGAAATGTAAAAGTTTTTTAATAATGTTTTTTCGAGTGGAGTGGATGTACGTTGTGTGTAGTGGAATTATGTGGTAAGTTGTGCAGTGAAATTATGTAGATAGAAAGTATGTGGTATTTATTTTATAGGAATTATGTAGAGTGGGATTATGTGTTATGGAGATTAATTATGTGGTATGGTAGTCTGTGTTGTGGAGTGGTAACCTCAGGTTTAGTCTTCCTCGGTTCCATAGAAGCTCAACTATGAACTCAGTGAGACAGAAAAAGAAGGAATCACTGAGGAGCACTTGTGGACCTAATCAGAGGTATGAGCAGGGCCACTGGAATTATGCGACTGTTTGGCTGCACCGACTTTCGCACAATTATAAATTTTCCGCATTAGCCACATAATTCATCATCTGCTCCCTAATCTGGAGATTTGAACAAAAAAAGCCTTGTTTCTAGCTCAAACGGCTCAAATGTTCCCAAAAATGCAGCGTCATGTGTTACGGCATGGTGGAAGGCCCTTTGCAAAGCTGGAATGGTCATGTGTTACTTATTGCAAAATGTGGGTGTTAAACTGGTACTAATGGTGCAGAAACCTCTCTTCTTTCTGTGCCTCTCTTGCCTCTTTCTGTATTTCTCTTGCTTCTTTCTGCACCTTTCTTCCTCTTTCTGCACCTCACTGTCTTATTTCTGCACTTTACTTGCCTCTTTCTGCACCTCACTTGCCTCTTTCTGCACCTCACTTGCCTCTTTCTGCACTTCTCTTGCTTCTGTCTACACCTCTCTTGCCTCTTTCTGCACCTCACTTGCCTCTTTCTGCACTTCTCTTCCTTCTTTGTACACCTGTCTTGCCTCTTTCTGCTCTTCTTTTGCCATTTTGTGCATTGCTCTTGCCTGTTTCTGCAGTTCCCTTGCCTCTTTCTGTACCTCTCTTGCCTCTTTCTGCACCTCACTTGCCTCTTTCTGCACCTCACTCTCTTCTTTCTGCACCTCTCGCCTCTTTCTGCACTTCTTTTGCCTCTTTCTGCACTACTCAAGCCTCTTTCTGTACCTTTCCTGCCTCTTTCTACACCTCAAGTGCCTCTTCCAGCACTTCTCTTGCCTCGTTCTGCACCTCACTTGCCTCTTTCTGCACTTCTCTTGCTTCTTTCTACACCTGTCTTGCCTCTTTCTGCTCTTCTCTTGCCTCTTTGTGCATTTCTCTTGCCTGTTTCTACAGTTCCCTTGCCTCTTTCTGTACCTCTCTTGCCTATTTCTGCACCACACTTGCCTCTTTCTGCACCTCACTCTCTTCCTTCTGCACCTCTCTTGCCTCTTTCTGCACTTTTTTGCCTCTTTCTGCACTACTCAAGCCTCTTTCTGTACCTCTCCTGCCTCTTTCTGCACCTCAAGTGCCTCTTCCTGCACTTCTCTTGCCTCTTTCTGCACCCCTCTTGCCTCTTTCTGCACCTCTGTTGGTTCTTTCTGCACTGCTCTTGCTTCTTTCTGCACCTCACGTGCCTCTTTCTGCACTTCTCTTGCTTCTTACTACACCTCTGTTGCTTCTTTCAGCAATTCTCTTGCCTCTTTCTACAATTCTCTTGCTTGTTTCTGCACCTCTGTTGCTTCTTTCTGCACCCCTCTCCCCTCTTTCTGCACCTCTCTTGCCTCTTTCTGCACCCCTGTTGATTTTTTCTGGACTTCTCTTGCTCTTTCTGCACCCTTTGCGTCTCTTTTAGCACCTCTGTTGCTTTTTTGTGCACTTCTCTTCCTTCTTTCTGCACCCCTCCTGACTCTTTCTGTAACTCTCTTCCCTCTTTGTGCACCTCTCCTACCTTTTCCTGCACCCCTCTTGCCTCTTTTTGCACCTCTGTTGGTTCTTTCTGCACTGCTCTTGCTTCTTTCTGCACCTCACTTGCCTCTTTCTGTACTTATATTGCTTCTTTGTACACCTCTGTTGCTTCTTTCAGCAATTCTCTTGCCTCTTTCTGCACTTCTCTTCCTTCTTTATGCACCCCTCCTGCCTCTTTCTGTACCTTTCTCGCGTCCTAGTGCACCTCTCCTACCTCTTTCTGCACTCCTCTTGCCTCTTTTTGCACCTCTGTTGGTGTCAGGGACTGTCCGGGACTATGTCGGGAACACAGTCAGGGACTTGGGCAAGGACTGGGAACTGGGTAGAAAACGTACATAGAAAGTGTACAGCGCTGCCCAGGATCATACAGGGAGTCAGAGGAGAAAAAGGGATCCAAAGGGGAAGCCTGTACAAGTGAACAAGATGGGTAAGACTCAGAAAGGAAGGGCACTCACGAGGCAATTTAGCATTCAGAATAACTACACCCAGGATGAATGTGCAAGACATATATATGAAACAACATTAACAATAAAGGGGAGTGTGGGGTAAAGCACTCAGGAGCTCCACACGGTAAGACTGAAGCTCAGTAAGTTCCTCACCCACAATTGCTGTTACAGATACTGACTGAAAATACCCACATATAGGATATGTATGCAAAGGCAGGGTCTGTGGAGCTTATACCTATGGTGATGTTATAACAGTAACTCAAAGACAATACTCACAGTGAACAAGAAACACCACCTAGGTAGTCAGCTGTGCCCACGGATCCTGGCGATCAAACAGGAACCTGTAAGGCAGTAACAGCAAAGGGGTAGAACTAAACACAAGCACAATAGACAAGGAGCTAGCAAGGAGGAGTGCTTAACAGGAAAGGAAGGAAATCACAGGGCATACTGGGCAGAAAGCAGGTAACAAACATACAAGGTAACAGAAGCAAGACAGCAGAAATAGAAAGATAGCAAACTAGAACTGGAACCAAGGAAATGGGAAGCAAGGCAGGGACTGGAAAAGGAATACAGAAGGGGAGGCTACACGGGTATACTAGAATAGTGCAGGTTCAGGAATCAAGAAAACAAAGTTGCATAGAAGGCAGTGCTGGGGCAGGAACAAGAATTGAGCTAAGGCTCAGGAGTCAAGGTAGCACTGCAGGCAGTGCTGGTTCAGGAACAGGGAATTACTAAAGCTTCAGGAGTCAAGGAACAAGGATTAACTATAGCTAAGGAAACCAAACAGTTCAGGAAACAAGGATCGGTCTCACCGGTATACAGCTACAATGACCAACACTGGGCTGAAGGGAGCTGGGGCTTAAAAGAGCTCACAGTAATCACATGCAGCAGGTGTGAGCAGGCTAGCAGCAGCCAGCCACAGGTGAGCTGAATTCCTCCACCCATCCTTGGCCTGCAGGGGTGGAGACAAAGCAGTGAGCAGGGAATTCTGGGTAATGGAGTTTCAGGCATGAGCAGGATGGCTTCCACAAAACCCGGCATGGATTGGGAATGGATGTCAATTCCCAAATAGTGTCGAAATGGCTGGAAGTCAGTATGTACATGAAGGGGAGGGTCTGGAAGCTTGTTATGACACTGGAGAGTTCCACTGTTCAGCCCCCTGGTGGTGGACACGAAAACGCAGGGAGCAAGTCGTGACAGTACACCCCCTCCAAGACCGTCTCCCGGAATCTGGAACTGGATTCAAAGCCTTTGCTCCTAAGAAATAGGTCCATATCCATCAGAGATGTAGTACAAGATACCAGAGGACTGTGGGAAAAATGTGATGGTCTGGAGGGTAGAATATTAGGCTGTAAATTAACAGGAGTATTGGAGGCAGAACCTGAAGTATCCAAATCCAGTAACGGTGGCCTGGAACCCCGAATCAAAGGTGTTTGAAGTCCAGATGATGGCAGTCTAGAGTAGAACTCTAGAAACGAAGGCAGATTGACTGTAGGGTCAAAAACAGATAACGGATTGGCAGGAGGCACAGAGGTCAAAGGCAAGCTGGCTGAAGTCAAAGGAGGTAACAGGGAGCAGACTTGAAGCTCTGACCCTGGAGGAAAACATACAGAAGACTCGCATGCAGGAGACGCTGGAAGCAGGTATGCAGGAGACCCAGGCCCTGGAGGCTGACATGTTGAGAGCTTTGTCTCTGCGGCTGGAAGTTGGGTCTCTGAAAGTATATGTGCTGAGACCTTTGAAGGCTGGCTAGCTGGAAGCACAGGGTCAAAAAGTTGGCAAGATAGAGGCTCAAGGTCGGAAGGCAGGGAGCCTGGAAGCTCTGGTGGTGAAGGCAGGGAGCCTGGAAGCTCTGGTGCTGAAGGCAGGGAGCCTGGAAGCTCTGGTGCTGAAGGCAGGGAGCCTGGAAGCTCTGGTGCTGAAGGCAGGGAGCCTGGAAGCTCTGGTGCCGAAGGCAGGGAGCCTGGAAGCTCTGGTGCTGAAGGCAGGGAGCCTGGAAGCTCTGGCGCCGAAGGCAGGGAGCCTGGAAGCTCTGGCGCTGAAGGCAGGGAGCCTGGAAGCTCTGGCGCTGAAGGCAGACAGGCTGGAAGCTCTGGCTCGGAAGTCAGACAGGCTGGAAGCTCTGACTTAGTAGGCAGGTGAGCTGAGGGCTTGTGCTCTGAATGCAGGCAGTCCGGAGGCTCCAGTACTAATGGCAGGCAGGCTGCAGGCTGCAGGCTCGGGCTCAGATGGCAGCAGGCAGTCTGCAGACTCGGGCTCAGATGGCAGCAGGCCGGCTGAGGTCTCTGAAAGCAGCAGGCCGGCTGAGGTCTCTGAAAGCAGCAGGCCGGCTGAGGTCTCTGGAGACTCTGCAAGAAGACAAGCTGATGGCAGAGAGGCACAAGGATGACAAACTTTCAATTCTGAGAATGGCGATAGCCCGTGAACAGTAGATTCCCTGTTGTCAATAGTGAAATCTTCACAGTTCCTTGGCTCATTAAAACACACTGAAACACTTTCTTCGGGATGGCTAAGAATACTGCTTATCTTAGAGTCTCTGATGACCAGACTTCCTTTACCATTTGGCTGTTCACAACTCTTAGTCAGAGGAAACAGGTAAGAGATCACTTGGTCTTTGGAAATGTTTTCATTTTCTTCTGCATTAGAAGGTGGTACAGGTGCATCAGAGCATTCAGTACTATCATTTCCTGACTTTTCAATATGTGGTGTGCTTGAAGGCAAAACAGCAAAGAAGGGGTCAGGATTTTGTTTCTTCTTAGCAAGGAGGTTGACTTCAGTTGCAGCAGTTAAATCAAGAGCATGGTCTGAGTCACAGGACATTGTCACATCAGGGAATATGTGGGTCAATGGTTCAGGTTTTGTCTGTATGTCAATGGCCTGTCTATGGGTTATTTCTGAGATAGAACTGACCTCACTACCAGGAAAAGAAAGCAAAGAGATGTTCTGTGTCTTGCCTGGAATGTGGGGTTCCTCAAAACTGGAGGGACACATCTCAGATGTAGCACCTAGATGTAATTTAGCAGTAGAAGACAAAACAGAGGAGTTAGTAAATTCAGAATTCAAACAAATACTTTCATTAACTGCACTTTGAGACACGGTACTATGGCTATTCTGCAGTGGAATCTGAGTGATCAGCCACAGTATTATTTACACAATAACTGGACCAGCTCTGAGGGGCCCGCAAAATAGTACGCAAGGTTTCATTCTCCAATTCTAAGGAGGCTAACATAGAAGCTGAAAAGTAGTCTTGTACCAGGGTTTTACATTCCCACTTGAACTCTGGGTTATAGTTTTTTAACAGAGTCTGAAACATTTGATTCTCTTGTTGTAATTCCAAAACCTTTGATTCCAATATATTCTGTGAAGATTGTAGATCTTTTTCTACAATGACAGCAGTAGACTTTGAAACTTCACAACAAGCAACAGAACTAAATCTTGGATTTTGTTCAAAGTGGCTATTAGTCGCCTGTGTTCTAGTAGGTCTTTTCTCTCTTTTGTTAAACTGATTATGGTCCCTTTAGAATCCGGACTGTGCTCTTTACTGGACTTCTAGACTGGGTAACATTATTTGAATGGAGACCAGAGGTTATAAAATGCATCTGCTCTTTCTTTGGTTGTGTGGTTGAATACTGTATTTTACAACCACTTACAGCAGACATGCGAGATTCAGAATTCTTGTTCAGCAGACTGAGTAAGGTAGCATTCTCCTTATGCAATGCTGACACAGACATTGAATCTGGATCAGAACAGAAGATTAAGTTCGGATCTGGCAAAGAGGTGTTTGAGAGCCAATGAGTAAAATATTCAGAACGTAAATGTCCATTTCTCATAAGAGGATTCCTTGTTTCAGGACTAGGGTGAACAAACTGTAAAGTAGACACTAAATGCCTCTCTCTGTTGGGCACTGGGGAATTGCCCTGCACAAACCTAAATAGTGTACTGGTGTGTTTCTTTCTTAAACCTCTCATTAGGACACACCTTCAATATTTTCACACACAAATGTAACAGAAAAATGGTAGCTAACTGAACGCAAAGAAACCTCACAAGTGACCCTGGGAATGTAGGTTGGTCATTCTGTCAGGGACTGTCCGGGACTATGTCGGGAACACAGTCAGGGACTTGGGCAAGGACTGGGAACTGGGTAGAAAACGTACATAGAAAGAGTACAGCGCTGCCCAGGATCATACAGGGAGTCAGAGGAGAAAAAGGGATCCAAAGGGGAAGCCTGTACAAGTGAACAAGATGGGTAAGACTCAGAAAGGAAGGGCACTCACGAGGCAATTTAGCATTCAGAATAACTACACCCAGGACGAATGTGCAAGACATATATATGAAACAACATTAACAATAATGGGGAGTGTGGGGTAAAGCACTCAGGAGCTCCACACGGTAAGACTGAAGCTCAGTAAGTTCCTCACCCACAATTGCTGTTACAGATACTGACTGAAAATACCCACATATAGGATATGTATGCAAAGGCAGGGTCTGTGGAGCTTATACCTATGGTGATGTTATAACAGTAACTCAAAGACAATACTCACAGTGAACAAGAAACACCACCTAGGTAGTCAGCTGTGCCCACGGATCCTGGCGATCAAACAGGAACCCATAAGGCAGTAACAGCAAAGGGGTAGAACTAAACACAAGCACAATAGACAAGGAGCTAGCAAGGAGGAGTGCTTAACAGGAAAGGAAGGAAATCACAGGGCATACTGGGCAGAAAGCAGGTAACAAACATACAAGGTAACAGAAGCAAGACAGCAGAAATAGAAAGACAGCAAACTAGAACTGGAACCAAGGAAATGGGAAGCAAGGCAGGGACTGGAAAAGGATATACAGAAGGGGAGGCTACACGGGTATACTAGAATAGTGCAGGTTCAGGAATCAAGAAAACAAAGTTGCATAGGAGGCAGTGCTGGGGCAGGAACAAGAATTGAGCTAAGGCTCAGGAGTCAAGGTAGCACTGCAGGCAGTGCTGGTTCAGGAACAGGGAATTACTAAAGCTTCAGGAGTCAAGGAACAAGGATTAACTATAGCTAAGGAAACCAAACAGTTCAGGAAACAAGGATCGGTCTCACCGGTATACAGCTACA
This sequence comes from Calotriton arnoldi, assembly GCA_963921515.1. Taxonomy (NCBI): domain Eukaryota; kingdom Metazoa; phylum Chordata; class Amphibia; order Caudata; family Salamandridae; genus Calotriton; species Calotriton arnoldi. Next base: position 137,759 of record CAWUFW010018652.1, on the reverse strand, counting down.
ATGACCAACACTGGGCTGAAGGGAGCTGGGGCTTAAAAGAGCTCACAGTAATCACATGCAGCAGGTATGAGCAGGCTAGCAGCAGCCAGCCACAGGTGAGCTGAATTCCTCCACCCATCCTTGGCCTGCAGGGGTGGAGACAAAGCAGTGAGCAGGGAATTCTGGGTAATGGAGTTTCAGGCATGAGCAGGATGGCTTCCACAAAACCCGGCATGGATTGGGAATGGATGTCAATTCCCAAATAGTGTCGAAATGGCTGGAAGTCAGTATGTACATGAAGGGGAGGGTCTGGAAGCTTGTTATGACACTGGAGAGTTCCACTGTTCAGCCCCCTGGTGGTGGACACGAAAACGCAGGGAGCAAGTCATGACAGTTGGTTCTTTCTGCACTGCTCTTGCTTATTTCTGCACCTTACTTGCCTCTTTCTGCACCTCCCTTGCCTCTTTCTGCACCTCTCTTGCCTCTTTCTGTACCTCACTTGCCTCTTTCTACTCCTCTCTTGCCTCTTACTACACTTCTCTTGCTTGTTTTTGTACCTCTCTTGCGTCTTTCTGCACCTCTGTTGCCTCTTTATGCACCTCACTTGCTTCTTTCTGCACCCCTCCTGCCTCTTTCTGTACTTCTCTTGCTTCTTTCTACACATCTATTGCCTCTTTCTGCTCCTCTCTTGCCTCTTTGTGCATTTCTTTTGCCTGTTTCTGCACTTCCCTGGCATCTTTCTATACCTCTCTTGCTTCTTTATGCACCTCTCTTGCCTCTTTCTGCACTTCTCTTGCTCTTTCTGCACCCTTCGCGCCTCTTTCAGCACCTCTGTTGCTTCTCTCTGCACTTTTCTTCCTTCTTTCTGCACCCCTCCTTTCTGTACTTGTCTTGCCTCTTTGTGCACCTCTCCTACCTCTTTCTGCACCCCTCTTGCCTCTTTCTGAACCTCTGGTGGTTCTTTCTGCACTGCTCTTGCTTCTTTCTGCACCTCTCTTGCCTCTTTCTGCACTTCTCTTGCTTCTTTCTATACCTCTCTTGCCTCTGTCTGCACACATGTTCCCTCTTTCTGCACCCCTTTAGACATGTTTCTGCAACTCTCTTGCTTCTTTCAGCAATTCTCTTGCCTCTTTCTGTACCCCTCTTGCCTCTTTGTGTACCTCTCCTACCTCTTTCTGCACCCCTCTTGCCTCTTTCTGCACCTCTATTGGATCTTTCTGCACTGCTCTTGCTTCTTTCTGCACCTCTTTTGCAAATTTCTGCATCCCTCCTGTCTCTTTCTGTACCCCTCTTCCCTCTTTCTGCACCTCTCTTGCCTCTGTCTGCACACATGTTCCCTCTTTCTGCACCCCTTTAGACCTGTTTCTGCAACTCTCTTGCTTCTTTCTGCAGTTCTCTTGCCTCCTTCTGCACCTCACTTGCCTCTTTCTGCACTTCTATGGCCTCTTTCTGCACCACTCTTGCTTCTTTCTGCACCCCTGTTGTCTCTTTCTGCACTCGTCTTCCCTCGTTCTGCACCACTCTTGCTTCTTTCTGCAATTCTCTTGCTTCTTTCTGCACCTCTCTTGCTTCTCTCTGCACCCTTCTTCCCTTTTTGCATCCCTCTTGCCTCTTTCTGCTGTTCTCTTGTCATTTTCCGCACCTCTCTTGCCTCTTTCTGCACCTCACTTGCCTCTTTCTGCACTTCTATTGCTTCTTTCTACACCTGTCTTGCCTCTTTCTGCTCTTCTTTTGCCTCTTTGTGCATTGCTCTTGCCTGTTTCTGCAGTTCCCTTGCCTCTTTCTGTACCTCTCTTGCCTCTTTCTGCACCTCACTTGCCTCTTTCTGCACCTCACTCTCTTCTTTCTGCACCTCTCGCCTCTTTCTGCACTTCTTTTGCCTCTTTCTGCACTACTCAAGCCTCTTTCTGTACCTCTCCTGCCTCTTTCTGCACCTTAAGTGCCTCTTCCAGCACTTCTCTTGCCTCTTTCTGCACCTCACTTGCCTCTTTCTGCACTTCTCTTGCTTCTTTCTACACCTGTCTTGCCTCTTTCTGCTCTTCTCTTGCCTCTTTGTGCATTTCTCTTGCCTGTTTCTACAGTTCCCTCGCCTCTTTCTGTACCTCTCTTGCCTATTTCTGCACCACACTTGCCTCTTTCTGCACCTCACTCTCTTCCTTCTGCACCTCTCTTGCCTCTTTCTGCACTTCTTTTGCCTCTTTCTGCACTACTCAAGCCTCTTTCTGTACCTCTCCTGCCTCTTTCTGCACCTCAAGTGCCTCTTCCTGCACTTCTCTTGCCTCTTTCTGCACCCCTCTTGACTCTTTCTGCACCTCTGTTGGTTCTTTCTGCACTGCTCTTGCTTCTTTCTGCACCTCACATGCCTCTTTCTGCACTTCTCTTGCTTCTTTCTACACCTCTGTTGCTTCTTTCAGCAATTCTCTTGCCTCTTTCTGTACCCCTCTTGCCTCTTTGTGTACCTCTCCTACCTCTTTCTGCACCTCAAGTGCCTCTTCCTGCACTTCTCTTGCCTCTTACTGCACCCCTCTTGCCTCTTTCTGCACCTCTATTGGATCTTTCTGTACTGCTCTTGCTTCTTTCTGTACTTCTTTTGCAAATGTATGCATCCCTCCTGTCTCTTTCTGTACCCCTCTTCCCTCTTTCTGCACCTCTCTTGCCTCAGTCTGCACACATGTTCCCTCTTTCTGCACCCCTTTAGACCTGTTTCTGCAACTCTCTTGCTTCTTTCTGCAGTTCTCTTGCCTCCTTCTGCACCTCACTTGCCTCTTTCTGCACTTCTATTGCCTCTTTCTGCACCACTCTTGCTTCTTTCTGCACCCCTGTTGTCTCTTTCTGCACTCGTCTTCCCTCGTTCTGCACCACTCTTGCTTCTTTCTGCAATTCTCTTGCTTCTTTCTGCACCTCTCTTGCTTCTCTCTGCACCCTTCTTTCCTTTTTGCATCCCTCTTGCCTCTTTCTGCTGTTCTCTTGTCATTTTCAGCACCTCTCTTGCCTCTTCCTGCACCTCACTTGCCTCTTTCTGCACTTCTCTCGCTTCTTTCCACACCTCTGTTGATTCTTTCAGCAATTCTGTTGCCTCTTTCTGCACTTCTCTTGCTTGTTTCTGCACCTCTCTTGTGTCTTTCTGCACCTCTGTTGCCTCTTTCTGCACCTCACTTGCTTCTTTCTGCACCCCTCTTGCCTCTTTCTGCACCCCTCTCCCCTCTTTCTGCACCTCTCTTGCCTCTTGCGGCACCCCTGTTCCCTCTTTTTGCAACTTTCCTGCCTGTTTCTGCACCCCTCTTGCCTCTTTCTGTACCTCTGTTGCTTTTTTCTGCACTTCTCTTCCTTCTTTCTGCACCCCTCCTGCCTCTTTCTGTACATCTCTTGCCTCTTTGTGCACCTCTCCTACCTTTTTCTGCACCCCTCTTGCCTCTTTTTGCACCTCTTTTGGTTCTTTCTGCACTGCTCTCACTTCTTTCTGCACCTCACTTGCCTCTTTCTGTACTTTTATTGCTTCTTTGTACACCTCTGTTGTTCTTTCAGCAATTCTCTTGCCTCTTTCTGCACTTCTTTTCCTTCTTTCTGCACCCCTCCTGCCTCTTTCTGTACCTCTCTTGCCTCTTTGTGCACCTCTCCTACCTCTTTCTGCACTCCTCTTGCCTCTTTTTCCTCCTCTGTTTGTTCTTTCTGCACTGCTCTTGCGTTTTTCTGCACCTCACTTTCCTCTTTCAGCACCTCTGTTGCTTTTTTCTGTAGATCTCTTGCCTCTTTCTGCACCTCCCTTGCCTCTTTCTGCACCTCTCTTGCCTCTTTCTGCACCTCACTTGCCTCTTTCTGCTCCTCTCTTGCCTCTTTCTGCACTTCTCTTGCTTGTTTTTGCACCTCTCTTGTGTCTTTCTGCACCTCTGTTGCCTCTTTCTGCACCTCACTTGCTTCTTTCTGCACCCCTCCTGCCTCTTTCTGCACTTCTCTTGCTTCTTTCTACACCTCTCTTGCCTCTTTCTGCTCCTCTCTTGCCTCTGTGCATTTCTCTTGGCTGTTTCTGCACTTCCCTTGCCTCTTTCTGTACCTCTCTTGCCTCGTTATGTACCTCTCTTGCCTCTTTCTGCACTGCTCTTGCTCTTTCTGCACCCTTCGCGCCTCTTTCAGCACGTCTGTTGCTTCTTTCTGCACTTTTCTTCCTTCTTTCTGCACCCTCCTGCATCTCTCTGTACTTGTCTTGCCTCTTTGTGCACCTCTCCTACCTCTTTCTGTACCCCTCTTGCCTCCTTTTGAACCTCTGTTGGTTCTTTCTGCACTGCTCTTACTTCTTTCTGAACCTTACTTGCCTCTTTCTGCACTTCTCTTGTTTCTTTCTATACCTCTGTTGCCTCTTTCAGCAATTCTCTTGCCTCTTTCTGTACCCCTCTTGCCTCTTTGTGCACCTCTTCTACCTCTTTCTGCACCCCTCTTGCCTCTTTCTGCACCTCTAATGGATCTTTTTGCACTGCTCTTGCTTCTTTCTGCACCTCTTTTGCAAATTTCTGCATCGCTCCTGCCTCTTTCTGTACCCCTCTTTCTGCACCTCTCCAGCATCTGTATGCACACATGTTCCCTCTTTCTGCACCCCTTTAGACCTGTTTCTGCAACTCTCTTGCCTCTTTCTGCAGTTCTCTTGCCTCCTTCTGCACCTCACTTGCCTCTTTCTGCACTTCTATTTCCTCTTTCTGCACCTCTCTTGCTTCTTTCTGCACCCCTGTTGTCTCTTTCTGCACCCCTGTTGTCTCTTTCTGCACTAGTCTTCCCTCTTTCTGCACCTCTCTTGCTTCTTTCTGCACTTCTCTTGCTTCTTTCTGCACCTCTCTTGCTTCTTTCTGCTCCCTTCTTCCCTTTTTTGCATCCCTCTTGCCTTTTTCTGCTGTTCTCTTCTCATTTTCTGCACCTCTCCTGCCTCTTTCTGCACCTCACTTGCCTCTTTCTGCACTTCCCTTGCTTCTTTCCACACCTCTGTTGCTTCTTTCAGCAATTCTCTTGCCTCTTTCTGCACTTCTCTTGCTTGTTTCTGCCCCTCTCTTGTATCTTTCTGCACCTCTGTTGCCTCTTTCTGCACCTCACTTCCTTCTTTCTGCACCATTTGTGCCTCTTTTTGCACCCCTCTTTTCTCTTTCTGCACCTCTCTTGCATCTTTCTGCACCCCTGTTCCCTCTTTCTGCACCTTTCCTGCCTGTTTCTGCACCTCTCTTACCTCTTTCTGTACCTTGTTGCTTCTTTCTGCACTTCTCTTGCTCTTTCTGCACCCTTCGTGCCTCTTTCAGCACCTCTGTTGCTTCTTTTTGCACTTTTTTTCCTTCTTTCTGCACCCCTCCTGCCTCTTTATGTACTTGTCTTGCCTCTTTGTGCACCTCTCCTACCTCTTTCTGCACCACTCTTGCCTCTTTTTCCTCCTCTGTTTGTTCTTTCTGCACTGCTCTTGCGTCTTTCTGCACCTCACTTGCCTCTTTCAGCACCTCTGTTGCTTTTTTCTGTAGATCTCTTGCCTCTTTCTGCACCTCCCTTGCCTCTTTCTGCACCTCTCTTGCCTCTTTCTGCACCTCACTTGCCTCTTTCTGCTCCTCTCTTGCCTCTTTCTGCACTTCTCTTGCTTGTTTTTGCACCTCTCTTGTGTCTTTCTGCACCTCTGTTGCCTCTTTCTGCACCTCACTTGCTTCTTTCTGCAGCCCTCCTGCCTCTTTCTGCACTTCTCTTGCTTATTTCTACACCTCTCTTGTCTCTTTCTGCTCCTCTCTTGCCTCTGTGCATTTCTCTTGGCTGTTTCTGCACTTCCCTTGCCTCTTTCTGTACCTCTCTTGCCTCTTTATGTACCTCTCTTGCCTCTTTCTGCACTTCTCTTGCTCTTTCTGCACCCTTCGCGCCTCTTTCAGCACGTCTGTTGCTTCTTTCTGCACTTTTCTTCCTTCTTTCTGCACCCCTCCTGCCTCTCTCTGTACTTGTCTTGTCTCTTTGTGCACCTCTCCTACCTCTTTCTGTACCCCTCTTGCCTCTTTTTGAACCTCTGTTGGTTCTTTCTGCACTGCTCTTGTTTCTTTCTATAACTCTGTTGCTTCTTTCAGCAATTCTCTTGCCTCTTTCTGTACCCCTCTTGCCTCTTTGTGCACCTCTTCTATCTCTTTCTGCACCCCTCTTGCCTCTTTCTGCACCTCTAATGGATCTTTTTGCACTGCTCTTGCTTCTTTCTGCACCTCTTTTGCACATTTCTGCATCGCTCCTGCCTCTTTCTGTACCCCTCTTTCTGCACCTCTCTTGCATCTGTCTGCACACATGTTCCCTCTTTCTGCACCCCTTTTGCCTCTTTCTGCAGTTCTCTTGCCTCCTTCTGCACCTCACTTGCCTCTTTCTGCACTTCTATTTCCTCTTTTTGCACCTCTCTTGCTTCTTTCTGCACCCATGTTGTCTCTTTCTGCACCCCTGTTGTCTCTTTCTGCACTAGTCTTCCCTCTTTCTGCACCTCTCTTGCTTCTTTCTGCACTTCTCTTGCTTCTTTCTGCACCTCTCTTGCTTCTTTCTGCACCCTTCTTCCCTTTTTTGCATCCCTCTTGCCTTTTTCTGCTGTTCTCTTCTCATTTTCTGCACCTCTCCTGCCTCTTTCTGCACCTCACTTGCCTCTTTCTGCACTTCCCTTGCTTCTTTCCACACCTCTGTTGCTTCTTTCAGCAATTCTCTTGCCTCTTTCTGCACTTCTCTTGCTTGTTTCTGCACCTCACTTCCTTCTTTCTGCACCATTTGTGCCTCTTTTTGCTCCCCTCTTTTCTCTTTCTGCACCTCTCTTGCATCTTTCTGTACCCCTGTTCCCTCTTTCTGCACCTTTCCTGCCTGTTTCTGCACCTCTCTTACCTCTTTCTGTACCTTGTTGCTTCTTTCTGTACTTCTCTTGCTCTTTCTGCACCCTTCGTGCCTCTTTCAGCACCTCTGTTGCTTCTTTCTGCACTTTTTTTCCTTCTTTCTGCACCCCTCCTGCCTCTTTATGTACTTGTCTTGCCTCTTTGTGCACCTCTCCTACCTCTTTCTGCACCACTCTTGCCTCTTTCTGCACTTCTGTTGGTTCTTTCTGCACTGCTCTTGCTTCTTTCTGCACCTTACTTGCCTCTTTCTGCACTTCTCTTGCTTCTTTCTATACCTCTGTTGCTTCTTTCAGCAATTCTCTTGCCTCTTTCTGCACCCTTTGTGTCTCTTTCGGGACCTCTGTTGCTTCTTTCTGCACCTCTCGTCCTTCTTTCTGCACCCCTCTTGCCTCTTTCCCGACCCCTCTTGCCTCTTTGTGCACCTCTCCTACCTCTTTCTGTACCCCTCTTGCCTCTTTCTACACCTCTATTGGTTCTTTCTGCACTGCTCTTGCTTCTTTCTGCACCTCTTTTGCAAATTTATGTATCCCTCCTGCCTCTTTCTGTACCCCTTCCCTCTTTCTGCATATCTCTTGCCTCTGTCTGCCCACATGTTCCCTCTTTATGCATCCCTTTTGCCTGTTTCTGCAACTCTCTTACCTCTTTCTGCAGTTCTCTTGCCTCCTTCTGCAACTCACTTGCCTCTTTCTGCACTTCTATTGCCTCTTTCTGCACCTCTCTTGCTTCTTTCTGCACCCCTGTTGTCTCTTTCTGCACCCCTGTTGTCTCTTTCTGCACTTGTCTTCCCTCTTTCTGCACCTCTCTTGCTTCTTTCTGCACTTCTCTTGCTTCTTTCTGCACCTCTCTTGCTTTTTCTACACACTTCTTCCCTTTTTTGCATCCCTCTTGCCTCTTTCTGCTGTTCTCTTGTCATTTTCTGCACCTCTCTTGCCTCTTTCTTCACCTCACTTGCCTCTTTCTGCACTTCTCTTGCTTCTTTCCACACCTCTGTTGCTTCTTTCAGCAATTCTCTTGCCTCTTTCTGCTCTTCTGTTGCTTGTTTCTGCAACTCTCTTGTGTCTTTCCGCACCTCTGTTGCTTCTTTCTGCACCTCACTTGCTTCTTTCTGCACCCCTCTTGCCTCTTTTTGCACCCCTCTTTTCTCTTTCTGCACCTCTCTTATGTCTTTCTGTACCCCTGTTCCCTCTTTCTGCGTCTTTCCTTCCTGTTTCTGCATCTCTCTTACCTCTTTCTATACCTCTGTTGCTTCTTTCTGCACTTCTTTTGCTCCTCTTTGAGCACCTCTGTTGCTTCTTTCTGCACTTCTCTTCCTTCTTTCTGCACCTCTCCTGCCTCTTTCTGTACTTGTCTTGTCTCTTTGTGCACCTCTCCTACCTTTTTCTGCACCCCTCTTGCCTCTTTTTGTACCTCTGTTGATTCTTTCTACACTGCTCTTGCTTCTTTCTGCATCTCTCTTGCAAATTTCTGTATCTCTCTTACGTCTTTCTGCACCCCTGTTCCCTCTTTCTGTACCTTTCTTGCCTGTTTCTGCACCTTTCTTGCCTCTTTCGACACCTCTGTTGCTTCTTTCTGCACTTCTCTTGCCTCTTTCTGCACTCCTCTTGCCTCTTTAAGCACCTCTGTTGGTTCTTTCTGCACTGCTCTTGCTTCTTTCTGCACCTCTGACTTAGAGGTAGTTTTAATCCCCTGCCCTATTATGTACTAGGGCATTACAGGGGAGGTCATGCCAATCACAGGTGTACCCCTACCCATAGTGTACCTTAGTGTTTGTAGGTGTTTTCACTGTATTCTAAGTGTCTTTCAGGATAGCACTGGCTCTGGGCCTGGTTAGTCAGAGTCAGTTACCACCAGTACCAGTCAGTAAAAAGTTGGTGGCACAGGATGACTTTGCAACAAGGCCTCTTTCTGCACCTCTGTTGGTTCTTTCTGCATATCTATTGCTTCCTTCTGTACCTTTCTTCATCTTTCTGGACTTCTGTTGCCTCTTTCTGCATTTCTCTTGCTTCTTTCTGCGCCTTTCTTCCTCTTTCTGCACATGTCCTACCTCTCTAGGCATAGTTATAAATTAGCATTTGAAATTCACTGAAAAAACCATTGGTTTCAGGAACGTTATAGTTAGAAATTAGCATTTAAAAAACAAAACCTTTGAAATTCACTGAAAAAAACATAGTTTTCAGGGACGTTATAGTTTGAAATTAGAATTTAAAAAACCTTTGAAATTCTCTGAAAAAACCATAGGTTTCAGGGACGTTATATTTAGAAATTAGCATTTAAAAAACCTTAGAAATTCACTGAAAAACCATAGGTTTCAGGGACGTTATAGTTAGAAATTAGCATTTAAAAAACCTTTGCAATTCACTGAAAAAACATAGTTTTCAGGGACGTTATAGTTAGAAATTAGAATTTAAAAAACCTTTGAAATTCACTGAAAAAGCCATAGGTTTCAGGGACGTTATAGTTAGAAATTAGCAGTTAAAAAACCTTTGAAATTCACTGAAAAACCATAGGTTTCAGGGACATTATAGTTAGAAATTAACATTTAAAAAACCTTAGAAATTCGCTGAAAAAACCACAGGTTTCAGGGACGTTATAGTTAGTTGGACATTTCACTCGTACAAAACCAGAGAAATTCGGCCGTTATAGTTAGTTCAGCTAACTGAAACTCACGCCCCCGCAATGCACTGCTGATGACATCACATATTACATCACTCACGACATGGTCAGTGACATCACTGATGACATCTCAAATGACATCACTGATGACATCATCTACGTGATAATCTGATGCACCTCCTCATACCCTAAGATAGCCTTTGATACACCCATTCTAAAATACAGACTACCATTTTCGAAACCAGACACATCAATACCAGTTACTACATACCCACTCACTGATTCCTAGGTCTACACACACATCTACTCATTCACCCATACAGTCACTCATACATGCAGTCACTCATCAATACAGCACTGTCATATACACTCATACACCTATACAGACACTCACACACCACCACTTACCCATAGAATTACTCACACACATAGTCATGCAAAGAATCAATCACTCTCCCATTTACTCACCTAAACAATTATACACACACCACCTCACTTATTCATACAGATACTAACACATACTTACTCTCTTACGCAATCACTGACAGAAGCACACACTCATACATACAGGCACTCTCACAATCACTCACTCTCACATATCGTCCTTTATATACTCCAACACTCACATATACTGCCTTTCACATATGTAGTTACTCACACATGTACCACTGAGACATCCATTCACTCACCAACACATCCATACACACACTCACCCACCCATACATCCCTTCACAGATGCACTCTTGAACCCATACACCCAGTGAATCACCTACTCACACATCTATGCACAAAGTCACACACCCCCCACCCACCTACACAGACACTCAGGCACCCATACAGATACTCAGACAACCAATCAATAACCCATACAGACACTCATGTAGCTACTCACCAACCCAAGCATCCGCTTACACACCAACAGACAGACTGATACAGACATTCACACAGTTTAGTCACTAACCCATGCATTCAATAAGACACGTTTAATCACTCACTTATACAGTCAGTCATGCACCTACTAAATCATCCATTCAGACAGTCATACACCCACTCATTCTTCAATACACCTTGGCCTATATATATAAAAAACATATTTAAACTTTACAGAAACATACAGTCACTGGATGATATCATCAGTGATGTCATAAGTGATGTCACTGACCATGTCATCAGTGATGTCATCAGCGATGTCACTGACCATGTCATGAGTGATGTAATATGTAACGTAATCAGCAGTGCATTGCGGGGGCGCAAGTTATAGTTACCTCAACTAACTATAACTGCCGAATGTCTCTGGTTTTGTACGAGTGAAATGTCCAACTAACTATAACGTCCCTGAAACCTGTGGTTTTTTCAGTGAAAAAAATATATATATATATATATTATCTACTGGCGGTCGCCAGTAGATAGTTATAGTTAGGACCTATTTTCCATAGGAAATCCACAACATTCAATTTGAAATAACGTTGGCGCCGGTTGACGAATCTTTGCGAAAGTTTCCAACTTGTTGGGGCGCTCTGGTCCGCTCCTATCCTAAAAGTCTCGGGGTGATTCGTCAAGCGGGGGCCGAGAAAAAAGGGGGGTCCCAAAACGCGTTTTCCCAATTCATTTTTCCATAGGAACCTTTAGTCGCAGCTACAGCCCAAACTGCTGAACGGAATTACACCAAATTTGGCAAAGAGGTAGCCCTTGGTTCAGTGTCATGCCTTTTGCTTAAAAGGTGTAAATCCGTTCAGTAGTTTCTGAGAAAATCACAAATAAAATCACATATATATCTATGGCCGAGTAGGGTCCGCGTACCCTCCTGATCACGAGCTGCATGCTAATTGGCTGTCAACACTCCAAATCAGGAAGTGTTGGCAGCCATTTTGTCCCTCGGTAGAACCGAGGGACAGAAACAAGTGCGCAAAGCGCAAAGGGAGCAGGGTAGAAACACCCTGACCCCTAGGTCTGCTCAGGGGGTCCCACAAGGACCCCCTGGGCAGAAAAGCATTTTTATTTTTTTAAATCGGCGGGATGCGCTTAGGGTGCGCGGATCCCGCCGAGAAAAAAAAAAAGAAACAAGTGCGCAAAACGCACAAAGGGGCAGGGTAGAAACACCCTGACCCCCTAGGTCTGCTCAGGGGTCCCACAAGGACCCCTGGGCAGAAAAAGCATTTTTTTAAACAAAATCAGCGGGATGCGCTTAGGGTGCGCGGATCCCGCCGAAAAAAACGAAGCGCGGTCTCCGCGCTTCGTTGTTAATTGGCCCCCGGGTGGGCCAAGTCCCAGGGACATGCGAGGGGTTATTTATAATATGTGGGGGGGCCTCTAAGGGCCCCCAAGCCCCGGGGACCGCCACCCCCCGGGGCTTTAAAAATAAATGGTGCGGGAGGGCTCTGAGCCCTCCCGCAGCCCCGGGGACCTCCACCCTCCGGGGCTTCTTTTTTTATTTAAATCACCTGTGTGGGGGCTCCAGCCCCCACATGCCCCGAGGACCCCCACCTCCCGGGGCACTAACAAATTTAAAATGGGGGTCCGTTTTGGACCCCCGAAGCCCCGGGGACCACCACCTCCCGGGGCTTTGCAGATGTGGGGAGGGGGCTGCGCGGCCCCCTCCTGGAGCCCTTGATGGCCCTGGGGACCGCCACCCCCAGGGCCGGCTCCTGCAGTGTCCCGGGTGCCTACCCCGGGACACTGTAGTTTGCTATGGCAGGGCGGGAGCCTCGCGGCTCCCGTCCTGTCATAGCAAACTGCTTTGGATTTTGGAAGAGAGAGCAGGAAACCTGCTCTCTCTTCCAAAATTCAAAGACAATTGCTTTCCACATGGCGAGCTGCATCTTAGCAGCTCCCCATGTGGAAAGCAATGCCGGCTCCAGAGGGACGCGGGAGCCGGCGGGACCGTGGGAGGATTGGAGACCCCCACGGTCCCCAACGGAAGGGCCAGCCCCGGGGGATGGGGTCCCCGGGGCTAGTAGTGGCCTGGGAGGGGTGCCACGCGGCCCCCCTCCCCAAATGTTAATTTAATAAAAAAAAAAAAGTCCGGCCTCGGGGGATGGGGTCCCCGGGGCCATAAGTGGCCTAAGGAGGGGGGCAACACAGCCCCCCTACATAACATTTAAAAAAAAAAAGAAGGCCATGCCCCGGGGGATGGGGTCCCCGGGGACGATTAAGGCCTGGGGAGGGGGGCCATGCGGCCCCCTTTCAATTTTTTTTTTTTTTAAAACAAAATATTTGGGGGCAGGCCCTGGGGGATGGGGTCCCCAGGGCCAAAAAATTAGAAAAAAAAGGGGGGCCACACAGCCCCCTTCTTAAATTTAAAAATAAATAAAAAATACCGGCTTCGCGCCGGAGGCCACGCCCACTCCTTGGAGCACTCTGCAAATGCGCCCCCTGGCGCGTTTGCAGATGGGGAACGAATTCCCCTTGAATACTGGGGGTCCCTGGGGGCCAACTAGCCCACCAGGAACCTCCAGTATGCGCCAGGGGCTGCGTTGCACAGAGGTGTACAGAGGCCACGCCCCTTTTACACCTCTCTGCAACAGCAGCTCTGTGGCGCTTTTGGAGGTACCTGGTGGGCTAGTTGGACCCCAGGGACCCTCAGGATTCAAGGGGACTTAATCCCCCAACTTAAAACGCGCCACGGGGCACGTTTGCACAGTGGTGAAGGGAGGGGGCGGGGCTTCAGGTGACATGTGTGCAAACAGGCCCGTGGCGCGTTTTAAGATGGGGAATTAAATCCCCTTCAATCCTGAGGGTCCCTGGGGGCCAACTAGCCCACCATGTACGTCCAGAAAGCGCCACAGAGCTGCGTTGCAGAGAGGTGCAAAAAGGGCGTGGCCTCTGAACACCTCTCTGCAACGCAGCTCCCTGGCGCATACTGGAGGTACAGGGTGGGCTAGTTGGACCCCAGGGACCCTCATGATTCAAGGGGACTTAATCCCCAACTTAAAACGCGCCATGGGGCGCGTTTGCACAGATGTCACCTCAGGCCCCGCCCCTCCCTTCACCATTGTGCAAATATTCCTCTAAAATCAGCCGAACTACGAATTCCGATTTACTCACCTGTTATCAGGAGAGACCTCAGTGCTGCATCTTTGAGCCCAGTACTGATCCTGAAAAGTTATTTTAACCGTACTTACCAGTAACTTGAATTTCCTTCCATAGGATATCATTGCTTGCTTTTTGCTGAAAAAGTTTCTAAGTGTCGATTTTTGAAACTTACAAATATTCCTCTAAAATCAGCCGAACTACGAATTCCGATTTACTCACCTGTTATCAGGAGAGACCTCAGTGCTGCATCTTTGAGCCCAGTCCTGATCCTGAAAAGTAATTTTAACCGTACTTACCAGTAACTTGAATTTCCTTCCATAGGCTAACATTGACTGGTTTCACTTGGAAATTCTTCTAAGTGTGGAGTTTTGGAACTTTATAATATTCCTCTAAAATCAGCCGAACTACGAATTCCGATTTACTCACCTGTTATCAGGAGAGACCTCAGTGCTGCATCTTTGAGCCCAGTACTGATCCTGAAAAGTAATTTTAACCGTACTTACCAGTAACTTGAATTTCCTTCTATAGGATATCTTTGCCTGCTTTTTGCTGAAAAAGTTTCTAAGTGTCGATTTTTGGAACTTACAAATATTCCTCTAAAATCAGCAGAACTACGAATTCCGATTTACTCACCTGTTATCAGGAGAGACCTCAGTGCTGCATCTTTGAGCCCAGTACTGATCCTGAAAAGTAATTCTAACCGTACTTACCAGTTACTTGAATTTCCTTCCATAGCCTAACATTGACTGGTTTCACTTGGAAATTCTTCTAAGTGTGGAGTTTTGGAACTTTATAATATTCCTCCAAAATCAGCTGAACTACGAATTCCAATTTACTCACCTGTTATCAGGAGAGACCTCAGTGCTGCATCTTTGAGCCCAGTATAGATCCTGAAAAGTAATTCTAACCGTACTTACCAGTAACTTGTATTTCCTTCCATAGGATATCATTGCCTGCTTTTTGCTGAAAAAGTTTCAAAGTGTCGATTTTTGAAACATACAAATATTCCTCTAAAATCATCAGAACTACGAATTCTGATTTACTCACCTGTTATCAGGAGAGACCTCAGTGCTGCATCTTTGAGCCCAGTACAGATCCTGAAAAGTAATTCTAACCGTACTTACCAGTATCTTGAATTTCCTTCCATAGGCTAACATTGACTGGTTTCACTTGGAAATTCTTCTAAGTGTGGAGTTTTGGAACTTTATAATATTCCTCTAAAATCAGCCGAACTACGAATTCCGATTTACTCACCTGTTATCAGAAGAGAACCAGTGCTGCATCTTTTAGCCCAGCACTCACCCTGAAAAGTAATTCTAACCGTACTTACCAGTAACTTATATTTCCTTCCATAGGAATCCATTGTCTGGTTTTCAGCAGAAAAGTTTCAAAGTGTCGATTTTCACAAACTACAAATATTCCTTAAAAATCGCCTGTATGACTTAAACGCATTCTTTCAACTGTTTACAGGAGATGCACCAATGCTGGATCCAGGATCCAACACTGAGTAAGAAAAAGTAACGATAACACTACTTACCTGCTAAGTAAATTTCCTCCCATAGGATAACATTGGTGAGTCAATGTGAAAAAGTTTCTGTGTCAACTTTTAAAATACAATAATATTCCTTAAAAATCACTACTGTAACCAAAACGCTTATACTCAACTGTTTACAGGAGATGTCCCAGGACTGAATCTAGGATCCAGTCCTGTGGTTAGAAAAGTAATCCATAAAGTAACTAATTGCATTTAACTTGAAATTCACATTGAGCTCAATGTTGCATTGTGTTTGAAATTGTGTTGCCCATTGCAACAACTGTAACTACTGTACTTAAAAGTCTATTGCCTATTTGTAAAGTATTTAAACTAAAGTAATTCATTCAGTGAAAGTATATTTTGTAATGTAATGTATAATGTAATTACAATTTATTTAAAAAATAAAATATGTAAAAATAAATAGTTTAAAAAATGTAGTAAATCAGTATCAAAAAATAAATATAACAATTAATACATTTAAAAATTGACATTTACAAAACCTTTGAAATTCACTGAAAAAAACCATAGGTTTCAGACATGTTATAGTGAGGAATTAGCATTTAAAAAACCTTTGAAATTCACTGAAAAAACCATAGGTTTCAGACATGTTATAGTGAGGAATTAGCATTTAAAAACCTTTGAAATTCACTGAAAAAACCATAGGTTTCAGGCACGTTATAGTTAGAAATTAGCATTTAAAAAACCTTACAAATTCACTGAAAAAACCATAGGTTTTAGGGACAGTTATAGTTAGTTGGACATTGCACTCGTACAAAACCCGTGAAATTCCCCGTTATAGTTAGTTCAGCTAACTATAACTCGCGCCCCGCAATGCACTGCTGATGACGTCACATATTACATCACTCATGACATGGTCAGTGACATCACTGATGACATCACTGATGACATCTCAAATGACATCACTGATGACATCACTGATGACATCATCCACGTGATAATCTGATGCACCTCCTCACACCCTAATATAACCTTTGATACACTCACTCTAAATTACAGACTGCCATTCGCAAAACCATAGACACTCCAACACCAATAACTACATACCCACTCACTGATTCTTAGGTCTACACACACATCCACTCACTCACCCGTACAGTCACTCATACTTACGGTCACTCAGTACAGGACTATCATATGCACTCATACTCCTATATAGACCCTCAAACACCGCCACTCATCCATAGAGGTACTCACACACCTAGTCACTCATGCAAATAATTAAACACACTGCCATTTACTCACCTATACAGTTATACACACACCAGCTCACTTACTCATACAAATACTAGCACATTCTTACGCTCTTATACAATCACTGATACAAGCACACACTCATCCATACAGTCACTCTCACAATCACAATCACACACTCTCGCTTATAGCTATTTATATACTACAACACACATATATACTGCCTTTCACATATGTAGTTACTCACACATGTACCACTGGGACATACATTCACTCACTAACACACTCTTACACACACTTACCCACCCATACAGTCTATCACAGATGCACTCTTGAAACCATCCACCCAGTGAATCACACACTCACACATCTATGCACAGAGTCGCACACACCCCACCCACACAAACACTCAGGCACCCATACAGATACTCAGACAACCAATCAATAACTCATATAGACACTCATGTAGCTATTCACAAACCCATGCAGCCACTTACACAGCAATAGACAGACGGATACAGACATTCACCCAGTTTAGTCACTAACCCATGCATTCAGTAAGATACGTTTAATCACTCACTTATAGAGTTAGTCACGCACCTATTAAATCATCCATACAGAGACTTATACACCCACTCATTCTTCAATACGCCTTTCCCTATATATATTAAAAATATTTAAACTTTACAGAAACACACAGTCACTGGATGATGTCATCAGTGATGTCATTTGAGATGTCATCAGTGATGTCATCAGTGATGTCACTGAACATGTCATGAGTGATGTAATATGTGACGTCATCAGCAGTGCATTGCGGCGGCGCGAGTTATAGTTAGCTGAACTAACTATAACGGGGGAATTTCACGGGTTTTGTACGAGTGCAATGTCCAACTAACTATAACTGTTCCTAAAACCTATGGTTTTTTCAGTGAATATATATATATATAGGTCCGAACCACTGAACGGAATTACACCAAATTAGGGAGAAAGGTAGATGCTGTTACGCAGATTGTGCTTTTTGCTATTTGGTTATCATCCATCCAGTAGTTTTTGTGAAATTAAATCTGAGCAATATAGTGATATCTCTGGCAGCAGATAATTTGCGGCGGTTTCGCAGTGATTTTGGTTAAATTAGAACGAGTTTGATGTAGTTCGCAAATGCACACACCAGTGGGAATGTTCTGAATGGCTGGATGCAACCTGAATAGAAAGTTGTGCCGGTTTCATGGTAATCACGGGTACATCGCGCCGTGTTTGAGGTGAATCGCAAAAGAGCGTACCAGCAGGAATACTCTGATTGTCTTGACCCAACCTGAACAGAAAGTTGCAGCCACCATTTTATCATCCGAGAGCGGTTCCTGCATCTGAAAATTTATCAAAGCTGAGATATGTGGGTATTAGTGACACAAGTTATGTGTCAAAAATACATTTTTCAGTTGTGCGCGATATCTGTGATGACGCAGAGACTGCCAGTGCTGCCCCCATGTATCATCACAGGGAAATTGTGAATATTGTGATGTCATCACGAATATTGGTGGAAATATAAAAAAATATATATTTGTACACACTCTCTGGTCAGAGTCACAGAGTCATGTATGCACTCATAAACTCACTCAGACACTTATATACCCATTCACATACCTACTCACACACTTATACATTCATTCATATACCCACTCAGATACTTATGCACCCAGTCACATACTCATTCAGGTACTCATGCACCCACTTACAGACTTGCTCGGAAAGCAACCTACCCATGTACAGACCCACTCACAAAATCACTCACCTACTTAGAGGCCCACTCAAAGACTTATGTGCACAGTCTCATACCCACTTAGAGACTCTTACACCCACTCACAGACTTACCTCTGAACTTACGCACCCACTCACAGAACCACTCAGATACTCTTACACCCACTTACAGACTCACTCAGAGAGTCATACTCCCATGTACAGACCCAATCAGAAATGTACGCACCTACTTACAGACCTACTCATGTATGTACTCACAGACCCACAGAGACACTAACACACCCACTGCGGACCCACTGAGACACTCATACACCCACTCACAGATCTACTCAGATACTCATACACCCACTCACATACCCATACAGTCATTTACATACTCAGTCACAAATCCTGTCAGAGAGTTATGCACTCAGTCTCTCACTCATATACTCAGAGACTCACACACCCACTCACAGACTCACTCAGATGTACATGCACCCACTCACTCACACAAAGACTCACACATCCACTCACAGACCCACCCAGACAATTGCCCTTCCAGTCACAAACCCACTCAGACACTCATGCATGCACCCATCCACTCACCCACTCAGAGACTTATGCTCTCACTCACAGACCTATTGAGACACTCAAACACCCACTCACAGATCTACTCAGAGACTCATACACCTACTCACAGACCCACGCAGATACTCACACAGTCAAACAGTCACTCACACACCCACTCACAGACCCACTCAGAGACTTATGCACCCAGTCACTCATTTACTCAGAGACTCATGCACCCACTCATAGTTGAACTCAGAGACCAACACACACACTCACAGAACCAATCACACTCCCAATCATAGATTCACTGTGAAACTCATGCACTCAGTCATAGACCCACTCAGGCACTCATGCACCAACACACTCACCCACTGACACATGCACCTAGACACTCATGTATCCACACACAGATCCAGTCAGACAGTTATACACTTACTTACAAATGCACAAAGGCACTTATGCACCTATTCACAGATTGACTGAGAGACTCATGCAACGAATCCAAGACCCATTGAGACACTGATGCACCCACTCATAGATCAACTGAGACAGTCATGCAGTTTGTTACAGAACTATTGATAGACTGATGCACCATCTCCCTGGTCCACTCAAATACTCATACAGTGAATGAGAGACTTACTGATACAGTGATGCATGCAGTCACAGATTCCATTGATAGACTTATACACTGTGTTATAGAGATATTAAGGGAGTTATACATGTTATTATAGATTCTTTTAGATAGTAATATGTTTAGTGATTTGGTTATGATCTATTTTGCAGTTATAAATTTTGTATGTGGTGGTGGCTATTGAATGTCTGCTTTTGTTATGTCATTTCGTGATGTATTCACGGTGATCGTGGCTACCGATATCTTTGCAGCCCCCAGCATCATCGTGAAAAAGGAAAATCAGTTTTAAAGATGGCTTCTATACAAAACCCCAAGAAAAATATGACTTTAAACAGTGCAGTAATAAACCCCTAGTGTCTGAAATACTGTAAAATGTGGGCATATATGTGTTTTACACCTCTTAACAAAGGTGCGATCGTCGCAGTAACCCAAGTCATCTCAACTCTCACAGTAATCGCGAAAACTAAAAGTAGGGTTCAAACAAAGTTTTTTTGAAAAACTTACAAAAAAATATGTGTAAAAACATGTTTTCAAGCAGTGATGTAGGTAGCAATGAATGTACTGTAATACTTGGAATGAATTTTTAAAGTAAGCATTTCAAATATGGTGGTGGTCGTTGAATGTCTGCTTTTGTTTTGCGATTTTGCAACGTGATCGTGATCATCACGGCGTCATCGCTGATTTTAAGAGTTCTAAAAAAAAGAACTATTTAACAAGAAAATTAACAACATTTTGGGCTCTTGGGTAGCTCTAAGAAGAGCCTTTGTGTTGAGAGTGTGTATAATACAGCTACAGATAAGAGTGTATGCAGAGTTTCAGGTTGCTTAGAAACACCTTGTTCCCTTCGTCTGTAAAGTGAACTTCATCACTTCTGTACATTCCATGCATGTCAAATCATAGATTGTTATTGTAGATAGAGCCCATATTATGGTCCCTGAGTAAAGTAGAAAAAGTTTTATTAACATGTTTCCTGGCTTTGTCAAAATGTGGACAGAATTGATTTGATCACTTCCATTTTTTGTCTTTGGCATATATTAGAGTACACCAAGACAGTGTGAGGAAAAAGCGACATCAGTTCTGCAAAAGTATCCTTCATTAGGATTTGCAACCCTACCTCTGTCAATGTGCCTAGGTCATTGCCACCACAGTGCGCAATCATGAGGTGAGGAGCTTGGCAATCCATAATGGTTTTAACCAAAGGCATCAACTGATAAAACTTTAACCCTCTCTGGACAAACCAACTAATCTCCACATTTGACAAACTCAAGTCCCTGACAATACCTCTCTTTTATGCAGCCTCTTTAGCCCAATAGACATAGCTGTGGCCCACAATCCACACTCTTAGCATTTTGTAGGAAGGAAGAGTAGCACGCAGGACTGGTCTACTGCTCAATATCACAGTTGGTACTATGAAAGGCAATGAAAATGTATATGTGCTGGTGGCTTGAAAAAAACTAAACATTTGATTGGGTGCAGGAGGTGAAAAAGGTAGGTAGCATTTTGGAAATGATTAGTAAATAGATGTTTGATTGGGTCTGGTAAATAGAAAAAAAATATCATAGAGAGTTGGATATGCTTTACAGTATGTACAGTAAACCACACCTGCCAAGTTCATTTTGTAACTAGTATGACCCTTCTGGAATATGCTGTGAACTTGTGACCTACTGGTTCTAGTGGGTTTCTATGGAGAATCTGCAGAGGGTGTATTGGCGGAACTGTGTTAAAGATGTTGTGTAGTTCCTATATACCCTATACAGGATCTGAGCGTTTTGGATAACATAAACTGTGGGTTTGGTGGCAGACTGATTCTGTGCACCCCCACCGGATAAGTTAGCCTGTTTGCATTAGCTAGCTCACAGTGCCACTATTCTCTCCCCTTATCGGGGAGAGAATAGTTTTTGGCAACCTCAGAACATGACAACCCTGATCCCTCAGAATCGTGGAAACAATATACTACTTTTCGCTCAGTCACTCGTGCTCACTTAGTTTGTCTAAGAGATACACAGAATAAGCAGTCTGGGCGTTTCAATAAGGATTTATTGAACAGTTGTTATTCTAGTGTACAATAGATGAGCTGCAACAACCATTAGACAGTAGCAGAGATATATGATTAGCAATACTACAAAAGTAAAGGGATGGTATAGTTCTACCATCTTGCAGAAATCATGAATACATACAAGTATATAAAACACATGATAAAAAGATGCATACTCCTGCTATGTCTCCCTAACTAGATGTACCTAAATGTACCTAGCATCTGTGTAGGTTTTATGCCAAGAATCCCTCTAGGATCTAGTCAACCCCATTACCTGAGAATTAGAGAATGTGGGACCCCGTCCTGGTCTCGAGTTGGACACCCCGCGAGGGATGTTAGACCACTGCTAGCTGGAGCGTCCGCATGCAGGAACCTCAGCGTCTCTGGACAGTGTGTTAGCCGGGAAGTCACGGTCTTCTCTGTCTGTCTAAGCAAGACATGATGTATATATGCCCACAGGTCTCTCCAGGGGTCCTTCCTTGCTGCGTTACTGTGTCGGCCTAAAGGATGACGTCGTGCTTGAACTTTGACATAGATATTATACAGGAGATGTTCGTCCTGCTGTGAGTCCTGCTGTGCTTCCAAGAAGCCTCATGCATAATGTATGAGTATTGAACCAGGGAAAAACACGCGTTCTAAATGCAGTGTCGTATCTAGGTAAAAGGTCAGTCCCCATGAACTGTTATGTATGTAATGTAGGGAAGGATATAGGTGAAAGTTTGCAGTATTACCTGCGCCTATATAGGGTACCTATATGGAATATAACACCCACTCCTCTTCCGACTGGACGACATATGTAACCTATAAGTGTACTACCCTTCTGATTAGACTAGACATTGGTACGCACAAAGTGTTAAAAACATGTCTAAAAAATTTCTAAAAAGACTTAAAAATGTAAAAAGAAAAATATTTTGCAGGCCCTAGCTCTAAAAAGTGTCCGTTGTTATAGTCCAAAACAACTATAAGCATTTGAAAGCCATTCATGCCCAATAAATGAAAAGGAATGTCAATTTTGTATCCCAGTTCCAAATTGAGCTTGTTATTAAAAAAGGCGATTTTCTTCCAGCACACGACGAGCCAAAATGAGTCAATTGTTTATGTGTCCTGGCTGGTAGACGCAACATTTTCGTTGCTTGCTTCCACAGTAGATGGCCCCTGTAACACCTTGCAGAGTACGTCAATTGAGCACAGATGATGTTCCACGCTGTCCACAGCCAGTGCTGGGGCAGCCTGTGCGCCGTCCAAAGCCTGGGCGTCAGTGGAGGAGCGGATGTCCATATCAACAGGTGGAGTTACTACCTGCGGTGGCTCAAGGAATGCCGCCATCAACGTAGGAATACGCTGAGGACATTGCAGAACATGGGCCGTTATCAGGTCCAGTAGAGCATTTACGTCCGGGTTGCACACATGATGGGAGTGTCAAACAAAGGACTAACACGCATTCTTCTCCGCAAAACAGGCATCGGAGGACAGGTAAGATGCAGTCCATCCAGACTGGTCGAAATGACAGGAACCAAGATGCACTTAGTTCTCTCAGGCGAGGCGTGCCTAGATGTTGTACCATTCGATCACAGTATTTCTGTTCCAGGAGCGCTTTTTCCATCTCCTTGGTGACTTCGACGTCCATTGCGTAGCAGATAGAAGATAATCAGGATACCTGCTAATAGAAACAGGATCAGTGGAAGTCCTCCAAAGATGCTTCTGAATACGGAGTGTATGAAGTTTGGTATAACTCCAAGTACCGTCTGAAAGGTGCTTAGAAGTCCAGAACCTATGGTCTTAAATAGGTGGACAATGCCAGTCGTATCAGACTTGTTAAAGATACTATTTACCATTTCTACGAAATAAAAAGGGTAGTTTGTATTAATAAGCGCCTGTATCTCTGCTGAAGACCTTGCGATCTGGAGATCAAAAGTCTCTCGAGCGGAGGTTAAGGGCACGGACTTCTGTAAAAGCATGGCTTTCATTCTGCTTAGAGTATCAAACCGTATTAAAGAAACATTTAGTGAAGGCCATAACGGCGCCTCCCTGACTGTATGTGTCGGTGGAAACAATACTTGCATACAACAAGTAACCCTGGAGCTCATGGTTACCAGATATGCGATGCCCGGGAGCATTCCACAGCAGCCTTGACTGTTCAGCATCAAGTAACTCCCATTCGAAAGTAGCCCGAATGCTGGAGTAATCACTGCAGCTGGGGCACCCCTCAAATGACAGGATAGGTTTGCTACAGAACCATTACAAGCGCCGTGCAACATTATATCCTGGCATATGAGCGATCCACTTAAAGCGTTCTCACAGTTTGTACCGCTTAGAAACACTTCCCGGTCCCCACTCCGGCATCGAAATCTGTATGGTAATTCCCAAGATTCCTTAATGTATTCCTTACCCATTTTTTCATATTTGCCTGCCTTCTTCCGTTCCAGGCAATACTGAAACTGAAAAGTAGTGACCGATAGAGTTATGTGGTCGTGGACTAGCCATTCTGTGGATGGTGATTCTGCCACGTTAAATGGTAACCTATTCAGTTTTTCAATACGCAGCATTGTATATTTTGCTCCCCTTTGTTCCATTTCTATCTGATTGTATTCAGAAAACAGAGACGTGCTGTTGATGAAACGCCAAGGCACATAGCTTGTATGCAAAGATTGCAGCGTCCAGCTCAATAACATAATAGAATGTGACTGAGATTGCCAGTGTTGTAATATGGCTAAGTCTTGTTCTAGAATGCCTATCGCAGAAGATACAATTTTGCCTAAGGAATATATCCTGGAGGTCAATGTTGTTAACCCATTTTCTACCACTGCTAGAGATTTCTCTAAGTTAATACTGTCTATTTCCCGTATTCTTTCTGTGGCCTCTTGTTGGGATATTTTCCAAATTTCATTGTAGGCAGCATAAATGCCAGCATATATGAAACGTTTTTGGCGTGGCTTCCTGGGACCTAGTAAAACATCCCTAAGATCCATGTCCTGTGTGAGTAAGGATAAGTGTTGTTTCACCTCTGTGAGTGTTGAGGTTTCTAGCCAATTAAGGCACAACTTTCCAACACTGTATGATATCACTACCCCTGGATGTTGTCTCTGTACATAGCGCGGATCTGGCCTATGGATTGTGAACCCTTCGGATTTACCCATGAATCTTTCCTGACAACCATTGGTGTCTGTTGGCCAAATCAACCATTTCTTCCAATCGGGGTCTGATCTGTAGTATTGTATAATATCGTCTAATGTAATCCCTTCCTCTGATGTTCTGTTACCCTCGGTGTGTGATGGTGTTGGCGGCCGAGGTGTGTTCAAGTCTTCATGCTTGGCTATCCAAGGCAAGATGTCTGTTGCACTGTCTTGTTCAAAAACATGATTTGTTAAGGGATGAGGCATGCTCTAAACAAAGCTTCTGTCCCATGCACCTGCCATTCTCTAGTACCCCAGACTGATTTTAAGTCTATGGTGTCTTTCCATAAGTCGAAACCTTGTTAAGACAGCTGGGCCATAAAGGCAGCAGAGTAAATCTGTTTGGTATTTGTCAACATATTTTTCTGTGCTGATGTTGGTGCAACCTTATAATAATATGAGGCTGGGTCAGACATATTAAACCCTGAAAAATATGGAAACTTCTGTGCAAATGTTTTTGAACTGCCTTTCGGTGGTGTTGGACAATGTTCCCACTGGTGGTATGTGAACACATTTCTAGGATTAGCAGATTTATGCAAAAAAATGATGACCATAATGCTGATAACAATACATTGATTCATAATCTGCCGAGCTTTCCAATGTTTCACTATTAGAAAATGCAGCAGACTTTTCCAAATCAGACAACATGTTTTTTACAGTTTCAAAATCCCAAACATTGGAAAATGTACTTGAGGTAATGATATATCTTAATGATATTTTAAATAAATGTGGAATTTTTAAAATTTCGGTCGGGCCCAATATATCGAAATCAACCTTGTCCCAAACTATACCATCAGGTATAGGAACTGCTGTAATGTTCACTGATGACAAGTCTCTTTGTTCTCGATGAGATGATTGATGTGGTTTTAAAATTAAATTCACCTTTTGGCCTGCAGAGCTTTGCCGAATGTATTGCCCATTAATAAGCATGTTAAAAACTATCACTAAGCCTAACCAGAAAAGAAAGAAAAGTACCCCGGTAATTAATATTATCCCTAGTTCTACCCACGGTGATACCAGGTAAGTTCTTTAAAGAAAGTTCAGAAAGTCTTTAGCTTGCTGCTTGCGTGATTTTTGGGCTGGCGTCGTTTCAGGTTCACTTGGATCCAAAGAAAACATATCAAAGTTTATGAAGTAGCCAGAAGCAGTTCGATCAATTGTTGGAATTGCATCAGGATTTGTTGAAATCGTACTTTGCTCTTGTCGAGGCACGTTGACGTAGACATCTGTATTTGGTCTAACAGCTATTTGTCTCTGATTTCGAGTTTGATTTTGAAGTTAAGCTTCATGTTCAATGGGAACGAGTTCCATGGCGTTGTCGCATAGTCCTTCATTCCGTATAGGTGACTCTTCGAACGTGATGAGTCTTTCAGTTTGAACTTCTTGAATTGTAGTGAGAGGAGGGCGTCTGCTACTTTGGAGTCCATGTGGCCTACTGCTTAGCATCGGCCACATAGTGTGGTTTGATTAAGTCAATTGAGACAAATCTTTTCTCCTTTTTTCCGGCAAGAGGCGGTAGAAGTACAGTTCTTGTTCCTTTGACTGCTTGGACCGGTACAGGCTTTCTGTAGGATGGCCCAAATTCTTTCTTGTCCGCTATCTTCTCTCTGACCAGATCCCCGACTTTTGGGATCCAGACAGGTCTTGCCGTGACTGATTTGACTTCCCCAGTGGCGGTCTGCTTCAGGTGGACATTACTTTGTTGTGTCTTGGATTCATTTAGATCCTGTAAAACAGCCAAACGATCATGGATGTCAAAATGTTTTTCGTCCGCCACTGCGCCTACACAATCAAGATCAGGTACCCACAGTCTTGTCCCAAATAGGACTTCATATGGAGGGACCCCCCCTAGAGAACTTCTTGGCATGTTATTTAGAGCCTGCTGGAATCCATAAAGATGTTTTACCCAACTTTCGCCCGTGCCTAATACTCTAGCTGTTAAAGATTGCTTTAAGTCTTAGTTTTTTCTCTCCACTACCTAATTTCCCTCGGGATGGTACGGAGATGAGTACCACAATGCTACACCCAAACTTCCGATTGCCTCCTTGTAAGCCCGAGAGCTAAACGCAGGGCCCTGGTCAGAATGTAATGTGCCAATTGAGTCAGCTATTCACAACGGTGTCTGCGCAGGACGTGTTACGGTGGAACCTTTCATCTGCTGACAGATGTCGCATTTCAAGACATAGTCTTTAGTCTGCTTTGTTAATCCAGGCCACCAATAGCGTTGTTTCAACAATGAAACTGTTGCCGTAACTCCTGCATGTGCAGAACCTATTCCTTCGTGTGCTGCTAGTATTAAACTTAACCTATGATCCATGTTTGGAATTACTCTATCCCCCACTCCAGGAACATGAGCAAATGGAATGTTATTTGCATCTAACTTGTAGGAGTACTTGAGTGGAAACATTTTTGGTAGTGCTTTGCTGTTTTTGCGCGAAGCTATAACAGCTACCATAATCTCACCGTCTATTCTCGTTTTAGAACGAGTGATTGCAGCTACGTAAGCCGTACGTACAGCCCCCTTTGCGGCTTCATCAGCCAATTAATTCCCTTCAATGTGAACACCATCAAGCTGATGACTCAGTGTGTGTATCACGTGAGTCCTTGGTAGTTCGGATTTCAACTCCACTACCTGTGCCCATAGCATTTTTTGCTTAATTGTGCCACCTTTTGCGTCTTTGAACCCATTTTGAACCCAGTTTTGCAAGTATTCATTATATGACTGCACGCAGTAAAAGGAATCGCACACAAGTAGTGTGGGGAATTCCCGATCCGAATTTACAAGTGCCAGTATCATTGCTTTTAACTCTGCCAACTGTGCCGTGCAGTCTCCTAGAGATTGTGTCTTAGTGCAACTGGGGTGGAACTTTCCATGCCGCATGCAACCTTTAACGATAGCATATGCTGCCCTATATTGTTGCTTACTTCCTATGGCCAGTTGAGCAGATCCGTCAGTGTAAATAATATATTCATACTGATCTAGAGGCATTATTTAGTTGGGCAGAGGATATTCTTGTAAGGGTGGGCGTAGTTCGCGAAGTAATGCTTCGCGAAGCTACGCAAAGTGCAGTTCGCGCTACGCAAGCTTCGCGTAGCACTACGCAAACTGCGTAGCGCACTGTTCGCAATGATTGCACAGTGCCGGATGCTTGTCCGCACTGTGCAATCATTGAAAACGGCAACTTGCACAGTGCGAGCTGTCTTTTACTGCCGCTCGAGTAGATTTTTACTCGAGCGGCAGCTTTCTCAACGCGGACTGGTAGTTTCTCATCGCGAGCGGTCGCGAGCATACGCGACCACTCGCAATGAGAAACCTGGCCTCCCGCGTTGAGAATCTCGCCGGAGGTTTATTTTCACGCTCGCGATCGGCAACTTGATGTTGCTGATCGCGAACGAGAAAAGTCTCGCCGGGATGTCATTTTGCTTGCTCGCGGTCGCCAACTTGACGTTGAGGACCGCGAGCAAGCAAAATGACCGCGGCAATACGCTACGCTACGCTACGCGTGTTCGCACTGTGCTACGTGCAATTCGCGTTGTGCGAAGTAGCGCAAGCTTCGCAAACTACGCGAGCGTAGCGTAGCACTTCGCCCAGGGTTATATTCTTGTTCTTATTGCAGGAATGCTTGTGTCTTCAAATTGGGGTTGTACCTGTATTCTACATCTGTTGCAGTGAGAGAATTAGCCCATTGTATCCATCTTGGATGTAAGGTTTTAGCGTTGCCTTTGTCGCAGCCTCTAAGGCTGGGACTGGAGTCACTGCTATTATTCGTTTTCCCATAGCCAGTGCTCGTTCTCTCACTACAGCAGTCTGTACTGCTGTCAGAATCTTGCCTGTAGATGCGAAGCGCATCTCGGCATTTGTGTACAAATGTGATTTGTATGCAATTGGTACTGTCTCTCCTTCATTTTATGTTAGATAGGTGTACCCTGATTGAACCACGATTATACGGATCACCAAGTTGCGTACGTTTACACGTGTCTGTAAGTATTTGGAAGCTATCATGTCGGCTTGTAAGGAATGAAGTGTATCTGTGTGTTCCTGTGTCCAATTTCTGGCTGAGAAATCAGGTTTAATTAAGTCGAAGAAAGGTTTTACTCTTTCTGCGTAATCCAAAATGTATGTTCGACCAAAATGTAGGAATCCCAGGATTGATTGTAAATTTTTCAATGATTTTGGAGATTGGAGCAGCGCGCATTTTTCAAAAAAATCGGCTACCAGGCTTTTCCCTTCACTTGAAAGCTCATATCCTAAAAACAGGACACTGAGGTGGGCAATTTTGAATTTTTAAAGTTGAATTTGTAGCCCTCAGATGCAAATCCCAAAATTATGGTATTCACTCTGTTCAAGTGCTCCTCTAGGTCATCGTCCGTTAGATAAATATCATCCACATAGGACAATGACTCTTCATCCAAATTTTGAAGTAACTATGTTACCCTTGCAGAAAACATCCCCGGGCTGTTCTTATACCCTTGGGGGAGTCAACATGATTGCCGATGGGACCCTAGCGCTGAGAATGCTGTTAATTACCTGCTTTCAGGCGCTATATTTTGGCAAAAAAATCCATTTGAGATATCAAGTGTTGTTTCGTATTTTTGCCGCACAATGTTATTCATTAATGCGGCACTATGTGCATTCTGAACTGCAACTGTCTTAGTGCAAGTGTTTAAATGTCTGTAATCTAAAACTAGACAATATGTATTGTCAGGTTTCATGACAGTAAAGAAAGGATTGTTCATTTGAGAGGTGCAAGTTTCAATTACCCCTTGGTATTCAAGTTGATCTAAGATCTCACTGACCTGTTTTTAGCTTCTTGCTTTATTGGACACTGCCTCTGTGCAGTTGGAGTATTTTATAAAGAAATAATGTGGTGGGTTGAATCCTCATCCCATCCAACATAGTTCTTATGTAATGCTGGAACTTGGGCTACCGCCCACTCCTGCGCATATGTGTGTTGCAAATGCCTGGGAATATGATCTGAGAAGGCTGGTAGAATTACCGTTTCTCCTTTAGGGCAATCCATGACGAATGCTGGCGGCCAATCTTGTTCAGCTAACAAATGTCATAGCCAAACATAAGGTTCTCCCAAAAGAGACCTCTAACTTTTCTACTTTTGTCCCCCTCCATTTGGAGCGTTATTTCATACAATTTATGTGGGACACTTACTCTAGTATCTGGTGTTTCCACCGTGATATAATCATTCAAGTCTGCTGTCACCAGAAATTCCATCAGGTTCTGGCGAGCTATTGTTACTTCTGCCGCACTATCTAGCATCGTTAGAGCCTATTTCCCGTTCAGTAGTCGAGTCCTCAGAATTCTGGGCATTTCTGATCTATAGACCTGCAACCTTCTTCTTTTTGAACTGTGGCTTTTGCTTTGATTTTTCTTCTTTTTTGGAAGTTTAATGTTTAGCGTGCTGCTTGTCTCTGGACTTTATACGCTCTTCTTGTCTTTCTGACCGTCCTTCCCTCTCAGAGTTTTTCGATGAACCCTGAAAGGAACGAGAGGAACGTGTATCAGTATCCTGATACCTGTCAGGTTTCCTAATATTATCCCTATTCCTGAGATTGTACCTCTTTTCAGAGGGCTCCTGTGGAGGAGATCTACCTCGGGATTAAGATCTGTTTCCTTGAAAGTTTTGTTGTTTTTTATTTTCCCACTTCTTTTTAGAAGAAGTAGGTGTCTGCTTAGAAGTGTCCTTTTCAGGACTGCCCATCAGTTGTGGTTTTAAAGCTTTCCCACCCAAACTGTCTCTGCCTAATTCTGCAAATGCAGTTTCTATTATTTTTGGTAGTTCATGTTCCTGTTCTAAAGGACTGAACTCCCTAAGGCGTTGGCGGATAGCCACTGAAGCTGCTTTCCCTTTAATATTAGCTAGTATCATGGCTGATACCTGAGCATAGTTACCTAGTAGCTTCATTCCTAATTTCAGAGCAGGTTCTGCTCCGTACTCGTTCTGTATTTGTCACCATACATCTGGTATCACTGTTAATGAAGGAATACCATGAGTCCTGGTATAAATGGCAGCAAAGACTGTAGCCCAAGTGGTGCAATCTTCTACTTGTGGTGTTATCCCCATGGGCAAGCAGATTCTTAGCATTCTGTGTTTTTCATATGGGGTAGTATTCGTGAATACTGCCAGGAGCTGTGTGATCTTCTGAGCTACCCAGGATTGGCATTTGTTCACGTTTAGAGGGCATTGTGCCCATTACTGCGTGTAATGTTTGTGGTGTGATTTTAGTTGCTGTACCCTGAGCTTGAGTTCCATTTGTTGCAACTATTGCTGGTTGGACAGTGAATGTCCTCATGACAAACTGGGTCATGTTTCTATAGATTTTAATTAAATCTTTGTGTTGTATGAGTAAGTCTCCTTGTGGCATTGTTTCAATGTCAGGATGTGGTGTGTAGGCTGCTAATATCGCCCATGTTGCCCCTTCTCCTCTGAGCGGGCCGAGTCTTACTCTTCTTCTTATGTGGGGAAGGGCGCCTTTAAACCAGTATAAGTGTTCCTGGTACGTGAGTGGAACCTATATGTCCTTGAATGAACAATATTCCACTGGTGCATCTCCTTCTGTGTAAGAGTGAAATTTCTGTGTTCTTGCATCTTCTGCTGGGAATGTAACCCATGAATAAAATACCTCTGTTTTGTTTGATTCGTGTGCCTCAATCACGAAAACCACTAAGCCACCCCTAGCTGATAAACCATTTTCTAACAGTTTCATGGTGACTGTATGTCTGAATTTTTCTGCAATTGGAATTGCGTCTGTATCCTCTTCTCCTGTTGAGAGTTGTAGATTTACTCTTACATCATCTCCTGTCTCAGGAATTTTTGTAAAGAAGAAGTTTGTTCAAGGGAACTAAGATGAGGTTTTTATGCACAATTTTAGGAACACTGTGTCCTTCAAGCTTGATTAACCAACAGCTAATAAATAGGATTTTTCGCCTACTCAGCTGTGGCGGAGTTTGTGCCCACCCACTCCAGAAGTCTCTGGTGTTTTGTGAGTAGGGGTCTCTGAGAATAGCACGACTGAACTACTCAGATTCTACTGTTAAATAAGTACCCAACCAACGTTGGGCGCCATGTTGTGTAGTTCCTATATGCCCTATACAGGATCTGCGCGTTTTGGATAACATAAACTGTGGGTTTGGTGGCAGCCTGATTCTGTGTACCCCCACCGGATATGTTAGCCTGTTTGCATTAGCTAGTTCACAGTGCCACTAGAATCTCCTCTTATCGGGGAGAGAATAGTTTTTGGCAACCTCAGAACATGGCAACCCTGATTCCTCAGAATCGTGGAAACAATATACTACTTTTCGCTCAGTCACTCGTGCTCACTTAGTTTGTCTCAGAGATACACAGAATAAACAGTCTGGGTGGTTCAATAAGGATTTATTGAACAGTTGTTATTCTAGTGTAGAATACGTGAGCTGCAACAACCATTAGACAGTAGCAGAGATATATGATTAGCAATACTACAAAAGTAAAGGGATGGTATAGTTCTACCATCTTGCAGAAATCATGAATACATACAAGTATATAAAACACATGATAAAAAGGTGTATACTCCTACTATGTCTCCCTAACTAGATGTACCTAAATATACCTAGCATCTGTGTAGGTGTTATGCCAAGAATCCCTCTAGGATCTAGTCAACCCCATTAGCTGAGAATTAGAGAATGTGGGACCCTGTCCTGGTCTCAAGTTGGACAGCCCACGAGGGATGTTGGACCACTGCTAGCTGGAGCGTCTGCATGCAGGAACCTCAGCGTCTCTGGTCAGTGTGTCAGCCAGGAAGTCACGGTTTCCTCTGTCTGTCTAAGCAAGACATGATGTATATATACCCACAGGTATTTCCAGGGGTCCTACCTTGCTGCGTTACTGTGTCGGCCTAAAGGATGACGTCGGGCTTGAACTTTGACATAGATATTATACAGGAGATGTGCGTCCTACTGTGAGTCCTGCTGTGCTTCCAAGAAGCCTCATACATAATGTATGAGTATTTAACCAGGGAAAAACCCGCATTCTGAATGCAGTGTTGTATCTAGGTAAAAGGTCAGCCCCATGAACCGTTTTGTATGTAATGTAGGGAAGGATATAGGTGAAAGGTTGCAGTATTACCTGTGCCTATATAGGGTACCTATATGGAATATAACAAAGATACAGATATTTTTTTCAAATTTGAGAGGTTCAAGTTCATTGTTATATAAGGTAAGTAAGATTACCTAAGGGCCGATTCACAGAACTAATCTGAGATAAAATCTAAACTTACTACTTTTGGTATTCACAGAAGGCATTTAGTAGTAGTAAAGTTAGGACTCCTAACTTTACTACTACTAAATGCCTTTGTGAATACTGAAAGTCGTAAAGTTAGGACTTTGTCTCAGTTTAGTAGTAGTAAAGTTAGGAGTCCTAACTTTACTACTACTAAATGCCTTCTGTGAATACCAAAAGTAGTAAGTTTAGGATTTTATCTCAGATTAGTTCTGTGAATCGGCCCCCTAGTAAGGAATTTACAAAAAGTTGCAGTATAGTGTTAAAGATATAAAAGTAGGTTTTCCGACTCCCGGTTTTTTTGCGGATTCATCGCGAGTAAGTCGTGATTAATTGTTGACACAAAGGCATCCGTTTTGGGCTACCTCTAAACAGGAGTGAAAGGGATAACAGACAGTAACCATTCAGAAATGCAGTTACAACAACAAAATATGAAAGGAATATTTTTATTTGCTGACTTTTGCAGTATAAAGCGATGCAGAGTTCAGAAGGTTGCCATTTATGGTTGCTTTGTATGAGAGTGATATGCCATTCTTGTGCTAAGTTTTTACAAACCCTGAGAATATTGCATCTATCTAATAAGAGAAAAGAAAATGATTTTACCAACAAACTCAATATTCTGGTATGTTAATTAAATTTCTTTGTAAGTCAAAAAATTGATTAATAAGGTAGATAATTACGTCATAATTTGATAAAGGATTTGGAAATTTTTATAAGTATATAAAAGAAGAAAGGATGATAAACAATTGAAATTGTAAGTGTTTTTATATATCTATTAATAGGTAACTAAGATATAGTTTGTCTAAGGTGCAGACTAGCTGTGTGTCAAGCTAGTTTAGAATGTGTTCTATGGAGGTATTTATTGCACTTGTATTTCCTTAGTCTATTCTGTAAGTGCTAAAAGAAAAGAGTGTACAGTAATGGTTGAACATATATGTAATAATGTAGTATAAAATGTCAAAGTTGTATATGTGTATATATGATGTGCAGCTTATAACAAATGTTTTTATTTGAATTCTATGAGTTGTAGTTTTATTTGGTCCATTACAAAAGAAGACTAGAATACTCATATTTGAAAGTCGAAAGTGTGCTCTGTAGCTGTATTTGAATTATGAATCTTTCAAAGATGATAGCTATGTGTTACATACTCTTTAGTGTAGGTGTTGGATAAATACAGGGTATGTATGTGCATAAATGAGGAGATATGTTCTTTAATTATATTCAGGTTCAGATATGTAATGTAACACTGCTAGCCACTGTTATGCCAAGTACTATATAAAGTATAGCACCTATTATGCATGTGACATACATATTAGGTAATTAAAGATGCTCTCTCTCACTCACTCATGAATGAAGAGAAGCACTTATATATTCACTAAGATACTCACAAAGTAGATATATATGTAGCAGTATCAAAAGCAGTTAGAAATATGTTTCAAATTGATAATACAGGTACTGAGTTATTTATTCAGCAATGTACGTTGATATTTCTAGAGCTTTCAAAACAGATAGTCAGATACTGGTACATTTTCTAAAACATGTTATCAGACTACTAGGTAGACCACAGCGCTGGGTACCATGTGTTTAATATGTAAGATATGTCCTCTGAATGTTTGAGTGATGTGCTTTTAAACATTTTTGTTCTGAGGTGTACATGCACTGTGCCATCCACATTTTAATCTGACATACCTAAGTAGAAACCTATACATTATGTTTTGGATGTGGTGTGATTGGCCTGTCCATGTAGTTTTACTGGTAGGGCTGTGTTCTTACTTAAAAATCCTACACAAGGTGTAAACTGCTATTTTAGAACAAATTAGTTCATACTATGGAAGGGTGTAGCTAGGCCATACTGTAGGGAGCTATATGCTTAAAACTTGAGCACTGATGAGACACTAGGTTTACGGTTGGTGAGGACAATTTGTTGGTGATTTTCATGTTTAGAACTCCCTTTCACTTATATGAATATATTAGTGGGTGTTTTATTGCTTTATATTATTCACATTGGATTGGCAATATATGACTATTGATAAATACTCACATCACTGTATATAGTATTTGGGTCGGATGTGTCAAGTACAGTGTTTTATTACACTCTGTGGAGCACTGTGTCACCTCCCCTTTCATGTGTTTATATAGCCCCAACTACAGGAACTGAGTAAGAGAATTTCCAATACACTTCAACAGCGAACAATACGCGATAATGCGTTTAAAAAAATGTCTTGAGGTATGGATATTCTTGATGTAGACCAAGATTATCGCTGGGTCTCATTTACACTATAACATGCATGACTTGCGGTTGGATAATTATAAAAATGATACATTTTGAAATTGTGAAGTGATATTATGTATATTTTTATTTGGAATGTACCTGTTTGGCTCACTGGTATTTTAAAAAATATGCCTGACAAATACACTGAGGTGATTTAAAGGATTCACATTGCAATGTGCATGAGTTGCGGTGTAGTATTTATAAACGGTTGTTCTATTGGGTGGGTGCACATGCATATCATCATCTTTGGAATGTACACGTTTTCTTTTCACACATGAGACAATGACTAAAACTATGGTTGGACGTATTTTGGAAATGAGGATTGGAGACACAAGAATGGGAATCCTGCTGTGATCTCTTATCTGAGTTTGGATATAAGAAGATCATAACACTTTTAAAATATCGATCTACATTACACTAATTGTACTGCAAATTATATACAGTTTCCATCCATATAAATATGTTCGAAATTGAATACATTTTCTCTGAGTCTTGATATAGGAAAATGATAATGCTTTCTGAGATATTATTCTATTGTATGACTAATGATAGCATATGTATCTAAAACATTAAAAGAAAGGAATTGATGGGTGAAAGAAAGGGTAAAATAGAGATCTGTAACCCAAGAATGATAGTGCACCCTGTTTTACTCATGTATATGAATTTCACACAGACTTCAACTAATATAATATTGTACAGCCTATTGAACAAATTTGTAAAACAAAAGTGGTTCCACCACTATTGATATTTCTCTTTTTTATGTGTCGTACTATATTGTCTGTATATATGTGACTGTATGTATCTTGCATATATGTATTAAAAAGTTATGTTACTCATGTTTATGTTATGTTTGCAGCCCTGAAGAAGCCCAAATCTTGGGTGAAATGCGTTGGCTGTGCAGAACTGCTATTTTATGGTGAAGTCCTTGAATAAAAGAATCATAACAAGCAAGGAACAGACCTCTCGATTAATCCTTTTGTTATTAATATAGCAATGTGCATTTACATATAGTTTCTTTGAAGTTGCCTCTCTACCATTGTTTGTACAATTTGATTTATGAATGACTAATGTTGGTGGCTAGTCTTTGTAAGGTGGGCAAATTTCAAGGGAATTTCAAGCAAATTGATAACACACGTGGTGGTGTGGTAAACAGATCACCCTGCTGCCTATACTTGTTCAGTCTCACAACTGATATGTATATTATGCTAATGGAGGCAGTTTCACACACACTTAAATAACCCAATACTCAATAATTCACCCAGGAGGCAATCTATGCAGGCCCTTACAGACATATTTAGAGAGCCATATATCAGACAAAGAGTAGCAGTGATTTAGTAACAAATTTACATTCACATGGAATCACAGCTCTAGAGTGGAACTGAAACACTAATTTAGATATCTAGTAAACAAGTGACTCTTTTAAGTTTACCATGTGGAGAAGTAGCCCTTGGATAATGTGATAGGTCTGCTATACTTGAGCCCGTGCGTGCAGTTTTACAGCTAGGCCAACCTTTACATTTAAAAGTCCTAGTGAAGGCATAAACTGTTCTTTTACCATATTTAACTCACCACTGAGACAGGCAGCAACTATGTAATATTGCAGGGTGTTATATGCTTAAAATGTTACACATGTACTCTGAAGTTTTAGTGTGCCCAATTATATATCCACCCTGCTAGCGATACTTTAATCTGATATACCTAAGTAGAAAAGTAGACAGAGACTAAAACAGTCATACAGACTGTGACAGAAGCACGTAAACATTCACTTACACAGACAGGCACAACTGTTATATATCTTGTGCTGATGGAGGTAGTTGCATACACTCTTAAATAACCCAGAACTAGTCCTTGCATCATGTCTCTTGCTTGGTACAATTGAGCCTGTGCATGCAGTTTTGATGGCTAGGCCAACCTTTACATGTAAAAGTCATATAGAAGGCATAAACTGATCCATTACCATATATAAGGCACCACTGATGTAAGGTGCAGCTATTCATAGGGTAGGGGGTACATGCTTTAAATTTAGCATATGTACTGTGATGTTTAGAGAGGTGTATGCACTTCTACAGACTTCTGTGTCCATATATGTATCCACTCTACTACCCAGATTTCAATCTGAGATACCTAAGCAGAATAACAGAGAGACACTAAAACACCTAGTGAAGTAGTTAGAGAACCACCTAAATACTCACTCACACAGACAGGCCTAATTGATATGTATTTAGTGGTAATGGAGGCAGTTGTACACATATTAAAGAACCAAATACTCTATAATACACCCAGGAGGCAATCCATTTAGCCTCTTATAGAGACAGTTAGAGAAGCATTAATGTCAGAAAGTGAGGCAGCCATTTACCAACAAACTTAATTATACATGCAAAGCAGCCCCAGGTAGGGACTAACATATTCATTTAGATATCTTGTAAAGAAGTGACACTTTCTAATGTAACATGAGACAAGTACCTCTTTCATCATGTCTTGGGCCTGCTATACTTGAACCTGTGAATTCAGTTTTACTGGTAAGCTAAAGTTCACTTTTAATAATCATAGACAATACATAAACTGCTATTCTGCTAAGTATAGATCAGCAATTAGATATGCTGCCGCTAGGCCACAGGGCAGGGTGCTATGTGCTTAAAGGTTAACATATGTACTCTAAAATGTCAGTGAGCTATATGCAGTCTTACAGACCCATGTACCTAATTATTCATCCAGTCTGCCTCCAAAGCTTCAATCTAGCACAGCTAAGTTGAAAAGCTGACAGACGCTAAAAGACCCAGTGAGATAGTGACAGAAGCACCTAAACATTCATTCACATAAACAGGGGCAACTGATATGTATCTAGCACTAATGGAAGCAGTCCCACACACATTGAAAAAACCCTAAACACATTAACACTGCCAGGAGGCAATCTATGCAGCCTTTTTCAGACACATTTATAGAACCATAGATGTCACAAAGAGAGGCAGGCATTTTTTAACAAACTTACATAGACATGCAATGGCAGCCCCAGATAGAGACTGAGACACTCATTCAGATATCTGCTAAAGAACTGACACTTTCAAGTCAAGAAGTAGCCCTTACATCATTTCTCTGGCCTGCTACACTTGAGACTGTGCATGCAGCTTTACGGCTAGGGCTGTCTTGTTACTTAAAACCCTTACACAAAGTGTAAACTGCTCCTATACCACATATAACTGACCACTAAGGTAGGCTGTGGCTAGGCCATAGCACGGGAAGCTATGTGCTTAAATGGTAAAACATGGACTCTGAAGTTTCAGTGAGCTATATGCCCTCTAAGAGACCAATGTGCAAAATGATACATCCACCCTGCCACCCAGACTTCAATCTGACATGCCTAAGTAGAAAGGCAGAGAGACACTAAAACAACCAGTGAGATAGTAATAGAAGCACCTGGACATTCACTATCACAGACAGGTACAAATGATATGTATCTTGTGGTAATGGAGACAGCTATAAACACACAATTAAATAACCAGGAAGTCACAAACACACCCAGGAGGCAATCAATGCAGTTCAGTACAGACACATTTCGAGAAGCATACCTGTCACAAAGAGAGGCCTTTATTTACTAACAAACTTACATGGACATACAATCACAGTTCCAGATATGAACTGAGACACTCATTCAGATATCTGCTAAAGAACTGACACTTTGAAGTCTACCAAGGAGAGTAGTAGCCCTTCTTTCATGACTCGGGCCTGCTACACTTGAGCCTGTGCATGCAGTTTTACTGCTAGCACTGACTTGCCACTTAAAACTCCTACACAAGGAGTAAACTGTTCTTGTAGAACATATAACTGAGCACTAAGATTGGGTGTAGCTAGAGCACAGTGCAGTGAGCTATGTGCTTAAAAGGTAAAACATGTTCTGTGAAGTTTCTGTCAGCTATATGGACTCCTAGAGATCCATGTGCCAAATTATACATCCACTTTGCCATTCAGAATTCAATTTGACATACCTAAGTACTAAAGCAGACAGACACTAAAACACCCAGTGAGATAGTATTAGAAGCACCTAAACATTCACTAATAAAGAGACGCAGAACTCATACGTATGCAGCACTAATGGAGGCAGTTGCACACACATTTAAATACCCCAATACTCAGTAATACATCCAGGAGGCAATCCATTTAGCCTCTTATAGAGACAGTCAGAGGAGCATTGATGTCAGAAAGTGAGGCAGCCTTTTACCAACAAACCTAATTATACATGCAATAGCAGCCCCATATAGGAACTGACATATACCTTCAGATATCTTGTAAAGAACTGACACTTTCTAATCAAACATAAGACAAGTAGCTCTTTTATCATGTCTTGGGCCTGCTACACTTGAACCTGTGCAGTCAGTTTTACTGGGAGGCTAACCTTCACTTTTAATAATCCTAAGCAAGACATAAACTGCCATTCTGCTAAGTATAAGTCAGCACTGAGGTAGGCTGCAACTAAACAATAGGGAGGGTGCTATGTGCTTAAAAGGTAATGCATGCACTCTGAAAATTTAGTGAGTTATATGCAGTCTTACAGACCTGTGTACCTAATTATTCATCCAGTCTGCCTCTGAGACGTCAATCTGGCACAGCTAAGTTGAAAAGCTAACAGACACTAAAAGACCCAGTGAGATAGTGACAGAAGTACTTAAACATTCATTCACATAAACAGGGGCAACTGATATGTATTTAGCACTAATGGAAGCAGTTCTACACA
Source organism: Calotriton arnoldi (assembly GCA_963921515.1). Taxonomy (NCBI): domain Eukaryota; kingdom Metazoa; phylum Chordata; class Amphibia; order Caudata; family Salamandridae; genus Calotriton; species Calotriton arnoldi. The sequence goes on along the minus strand of CAWUFW010018652.1, from coordinate 98,115 downwards.
CACTGGGAAATAAACCAAACTCACTAACACAGCCAGGAGGCAATCTTTGCAGCCTTTTACAGACACAATTACAGAACCGTAGATGTCACAAAGGGAAGCAGGTATTTACGAACAAAGTTACATAGACATGCAATGACAGCCCCAGATAGGGACTGAGACTAACCCTGGGCGTAGTTCGCGTAGTAGCGCTACGCGTAGCTACGTGTAGTGCACTTCGCACTACGCGAGCTACGCGTAGCACTACGCGAACTGCGTAGTGCGGTAGGAAATGCTGTTCACAATGATTGCACAGTGCCGGATGCTTGTCCGCACTGTGCAATCATTGCAAACGGCATCTTGCACAGTGCAAGCGGTCGTTTTCTGCCGCTTGAGTAGATTTGTACTCAGTTTTCTCAACGCGGACTGGTAGTTTCTCATCGCGAGCGGTCGCGAGCATACGCGACCACTCGCAATGAGAAACCTGACCTCCCCGCATTGAGACTCTCGCCGGGAGGTTTATTTTCCACGCTCGCGATCGGCAACTTCATGTTGCTGATCGCGAACGAGGAAAAAGTCTCGCCGGGATGTCATTTTGCTCGCTCGCGGTCGCCAACTTGCCGTTGAGGACCGCGAGCAAGCAAAAAATGCCCGCTACGTGTTTTTGCACTGTGCTACGTGCAATTCGCGTAGCGCGTAGTTGCGCAAACTACGCAAACTGCGCGAGCGTAGCGTAGTTTTCCGCCCAGGCCTAACTGAGACACTCATTGAAATATCTGCTAAAGAACTGACACTTTCAAGTCTAACTTGCAGAGAGGTAGTCCATACATCATGTCCTGGGTCTGCTACACTTGAGGCTGCACATCTAGTTTTAGTGCTAGCTCAACCTTCACATTTAAAACTCCTAGAGAATGCTTAAACTATTGTTTTAACATGTATACCTCACCACTGAGGGAGGTTGTAGGTAGGCCATAGGGCAGGCTGGTATTTGCTTAAAAGGTAACATGAGAATTCTAAAGCTTCATTGAGCTATATGTGCTCATAGAAAATCATGTGTTCAGTTATATATCCACTGTACCACCCAGACCTCAATCTGACACACCCAGGTAGAAAAGTAGATGTGCACTAAAACATCCACTGAAATAATGACAGAAGCACCTACATATTCAGTCACATAGAGAGGCATAACTAATATGTACCTCGTCCTAAAACAGGTAGTTGAACATACACATACATAATCCAATACTCACTAACACACCTAAGAGGCAATTCATGCAGCCCCTTCCAGACACATTTAGTGAACTATAGAGATCACAAAGAGAGGTAGGCATTTACCAACAAAGTTACATACTCATTGAATGTCACCTCCTGATGGGAAACAGCCACTACAACGCGGCCGGTTCCACGCATTACCATAACCACGCATGCATTACAACGCATGCGTGGTTACCACGAAATGCCTTTACCACGCATACCTTTACTACGAGATACGTAGTAAAGGCATGTGTGTTAAAGGAAAAATTCAAAAAGGGGGCGGGGGGAGTCCCCCAAAAAAAAGTGTGCGATTAAAAAAGGGGGGTTGGGGGGTCTCCCCCCCAAAAAAACGCACCTGTTTCAGTCGAGATGTGGAGGCAATCGGCGTTGTTAGAGGAAACGGAAAGACACTTCAGCTTCCTCTTAACGACGTGCAACGTAGATCAGAACTTCGGAAGAGAAAGGAGAGGAGAGGACGAGGAGAGGTAAGGGGGATTTTAGATTATGTAAATAATAATTTAAGGGATGGGGTCGCACAGGGGTACAGGGACGGGGAATTATGGTAATGGGGAAGGGATCGGAGATAACCTTTACCAAGAAAATGCCATTAACATGCATGATTTTAAAACGAAAAACGTTGTAAAGATATGGGTGTTAAAGGCATTTTCGTGGTAAAGGTTATGAGTGGTAGTGGCATTCGCGTTGTAACGCATGCGTGGTAAAGGCATGCGTTGCAACGGAATGAGTGGTAACGTCATACAACCCTCCTGATAGGGACTCACACAGTCAATCAGATATCTGGGAGAAAACTAATACATTGAAGTGAAACATGTGGAGCCCTTCTGAAGCTTTAAGCTACAACTTCTACCACATATGACTGTCCCCTGAGGTAGGCTGTAGCCAGTCAATAGGGTATGCTCCTATAAGTTATTGTCTGTGTAAGTAGGTGTAATGGTGAGTAAGAGGGTGTGTGAGTAACTCTATGGGTGAGAAAGTGAGTGTGTGTTTTGTAGCTGTATGAGCAACCTCTCACTAATCTATACATATAACTAAGCAGTAAGGTAGGCTGTGGGTAGTTAATAGGCTGGGGACTACATACTTAAAAGGTAACACATGTAGCCTGAAGATTGCCTGATCTATATATCCTCATGTAAAGTAAAAGTTTAAATAGTTCAAATATGTAATGTGATATTAAGTGATTAAGTGATGAATGTTCTTCTCTATTTTTGTTTTCAGACATCAACATCTAGTTATCTACAGAGAATTACCATGCCAACAAAAGTCAGAGAAGAAAGAAGCAGCAGCAAATAGAGAGCCTTCTTAAAACTGAGAAACAAAAGGGGCAAAATGCAGAAAAGACAGACAAAGAGAAAGGGCTCGCTGGTAAGAGGACCAAGACATTTTTTTTAAATTATTTGTGCACTACTGGAAAAAGTGCAAAAAGAAGTAAAGAAAAACAAAACTATAACACTGAGTATCAAAGCACAAAGAGTCTCTGATAAAAAAAGAAACAAGTTATTGAAAAATCAAGAGATTTTAAGCAGAAGGCACAGGCAGTTCAAGGAAATCAGAGGTAGAATGTCCCATACAAGAGTAATTCGCAACTTGTTAGCATCTATGAAGAAGTATAAAAGAAGAACACAAGCAATCAGACAAAAGGAATATGTTGAAGGTGTAGTTGATAAGGCATTTCCTCTGAAGAGGAAACTATTTCTCTTGGTTTAAACAGAATGAAGACACTGAATGAAATAGTGTTGTCTATCAGGAGACAGAGCCAAAAGAAAAGACTTATAAATAGAAGTAACTTTTGCAAAGTTTTTAGTGGTGAATGGATACATATTTCAAGTACTGAGCCTTTCTTCAAGGAAGAAGGCTATTTTCAAGACAACACATTAGTGCATGAAGTTAATGAATCTGGACGATGTTATGAAATGAAAAATAGAACTCCTATTCCAAAAGAAGTAATGGTACCTAGAAATGTTGAGGAAGTAATTGCTGAAGAGGAGCAAGGAAGGCATAGACAGGAGGCCCCTGTGTACAAATGGAATTGTAGTAGTGTTTGTAGTATTCGTCAACAATCAATTGATATATTGAGAAATTTTCTCCGTATGTTTGCTTCTTAAAGTTTAAAACAGAAAATACTTACTTTGCAAGGAATAGATCCATGCAAAGTAAAAAAGCATACTAATTTACAAAGAGACTCACTAGCTTGTCTATCAAAAAGTGTGTCGAAGCAGCTTTCATCATTTCAGAATGTTAGGTGTACACCACTCAAAAAGGAGAACATTTGTTAGAAGGCTTTACTATGTAAAAACTCCTTCTGTATGTTTAGGAAAAATGAATAGAGCTCTTTTGCATGGTAGTGTAGTAGAAGTAGAAAAGGTTTGTGATGATGTTCAATTTCATTTCTTTGGACTGGAACAGAAGTGTAGGGAACATGAAGAGTTGGTAACAACAGGACCTGTGGAGCAGACCAGAAGTAATTTTGAAAAGAGATTTGAAACTTTAACGCAGTTTCTTCAGAGCAACCAAAGCGTGTTTGTATTTGTTGTTTATGCACTCACTACAAAAATCAAACTCGTAATGTTGATTTGTACGTTAAAACTGAAAAAGAGAATATTCATAAGTGGTGAGAATTTGCTGTTTATTTATTTTTAGAGGGACGATTTGACTTGTCTACCCAACAAGTTATATGCAAGTACTGCTATAATAAGTTAGAGGAAAACAAAATGCCTGGCAGAGCAGTACACAGCAACTTAGAAATAGTACCTGTTCCAGAAGTACTTAAAGATGTGAATGTTTATGAATTTATATTAATAGAGTCTAAATAATAAATAACCTGATATTTGTAAATCGCGAACTATTTACCCGTGAGGTTCTCAAGGCACTGGGGGCCGCTTGGTACATTAAGTGAGCTATTGCCCAGAGTCACATGATGCTGAGCTGATCTGCCTCCGGCACTGGAGTTCGAACCGTGAGCCCCGCGCTCGGGAGTCAGCCACTCTGGCAGCTGCGCCACACCTCTCCCAGTCTATACATCCATTTCAAGCTATAGTTCGCATGGAGCCAAAGACAGGGAAATTACCTCCAACTGAGATCCAGAAAGGTCCCAAAGGTAGAGTTGTATACTTGCAATTAGATTTAAAGGAAATTATTGAAACTATAGGGGTACAGAGAAATTTGAAAGAGAGACTTGTAATTCTAGTAAATGGTGTCCTGACCAAGAGTTAAACAATATGGCAAGAGTTAGTAGATGTAGTAAAGTTAAAAATGCCACTTCATATCTGTTACAAAATAACATTTATTATAAAAATGCAGAATTTCTTCAAGATATCACACATCTGGAGGACAATACATCATCATCAACAGGTCAGATAGAAAAAGAGGATCAATGTAGAGTAGAATAAATTTATGAGCATTACAGCATCCATCCCCTACATTCAAAAGACATTGTTGGTGATGCTATTGATCTAGATCAACTGAAAGAACAAAAGGAAGTCCTTTAAGTGTATGGGAAAAAGTTTAGAAGTTTGTTGTTTCCCTCATCTCCTTCCTACTCGAGAAGGTGGTAGGTATGATGATCGATCTGTACAAATACCTGTGGATGAGTACAGATGTACTAGAGTTTATTCAGAGGATCCTAGATTTTGTCAATGAATGTCTTATATGCTTCATTTATTATTTGATAGTGATTTGTGTTCATTGTCTTATGCTGTGAACCATATTTTGAAAACAGGTGTAAATCTGCAAAATCTATTTGCAAGAGAATTTGTTGGGGAAATTCACATAAAAGATGAACAACTGGAATACAACTTGATTAATTCATGGCATGTCAATGTGGGACCAATAAATATTTGTATCTTCGTCACGGTGAACTAAAATGCATGTTGAGAAATTTAGGAGCACTTACATGGTTTCTAACACTCATTTGTGCTGAGTATGCTTGGGATGACCATCTTCAATTCTTGCAAGAGGCAAATTAAAATATAAAAGACATTGATCTAAAGACAGCAGGTGAACTCTGCTCATTGGACCCTGCAATGTTTGCAGATATTTTAACCACAGATTTCAAGCCATGATGGCTTTTTCTGCAACAAGAGTAATCCACCTCCTGGTAAAGTGACTGATTTCTTTAGTCACAAAGAATACCAAGCCAGATTTGCTCCACATATTCAGATGCTACTATGGATAAAAGATGCCCCAAAGTTTGAAACAGACACTGATGAGTTTGTGTTGTATTTTATAGAGCAGTATGTGACATGCATAATCCCAAATGAGAGTGTTAATAAAATATTAAGACAAGTTCTATGATTCCAAAAGCATAGGTGTGGAAAATACTGTCATAGAAAATATAGATCTAGAGGAAACTTTTATACAAGATGTCGTTTTGGATTTCCACATACCTGTCATCGAAGAAGGAAGAGTTTACAACTTTTTGTCTGCAGTCAGACACACTCTCACATGGAAATCACCAAAGAACACATACAACCTCAGAGGAACAGAAGTCTCAAAATACATCAATGACTAAAATTCGGTCATTTTGAAGATGTGGAATGCGAACATGGATCTACAGTTTGTTGCAGACAATTTAATTGCTGTTGCTCGGTATGTCACTTCTTATATAACAAAATCAGAGAAAACCGAGATGAAGGAGATGTGGGATGAGATTTCAGCAGAAAAGACTCTGATAAAGAAATAGTTTTAGTTTGAAAATGCTTTCTCACAGAGAGATCAGCTCTTATGAATGTGCAGATAGGTTAAGCTTAGCTAGTTTGTTTTCTAAATCTAGAGGAGTTCTATGGGTGAGGTTAGGGCTTGCTAATACCCGTAAGAGAATACTGAAGTCTTCCTGAAATCCAAAATCTTGTGGAATTTGAACCACACAGTACAGCTATTCTGAAGACTAACATGGTGGATATGTACTATCCAAGAAGGAGTCCTCATCTAGAAAGGATATGCCTGTATGAAATGCTTCAGCATTATACATACAGAAGTAATGTCAGTGAAGACATAGAAGAAGGAAAATTTGCTGTTGATGGATGTGAAGTATGTTTGGTTAGACATAACAAAGGAAATGTAATCAACCATCGAAAGCTAAGTTGCCAAACTCCAGACAACAGAGAGTTTTTCAAATTAGCCTTGTTGCAGTTGTTCCAGCCATGGCGAACTGAAAGTGAGCTACTTGGAGAATTTAATTGCTGTGAAAGACACCATTGAGTGCTCTGTGCTTCCAGTGTATCTTCAAATGTTGAGAGATAAGATTGAACAAGAAGAAACAATTGCTGCTGAGAGAGCAAGAGAGAGTTCTCAGAGTAGTCAAAGTTCAGTACCTGGAAGTCAAGACCCTCTTGGATAGATAGCCAATCATTCAAAATGAAGCTGCAATGGAAATGAGTGAGGTGGATAATGCAATGCAGTAAGCAAGACAGGAAATGGTGGATCTAGAGCAACGAATACAGCAATTTAATACAGATTAGAAAGAAATTTTTGATGAAGTGAAAGGTAAAATAGAACATGGATTTTTGCATGAGATAAAAGTGTGCATGGTCTACATATAAACCAGTTGTATTAGTACATACATGGTCAAGCTGGAACTGGAAGAAGCTTCTTGATTAAAGTACTGGCAAGTTATCTACAGAAGACAACAGATTTCAATTTGTCATGTGTAGTTACTGTACCAACAAGCTTAGTTGCACATAATATTAAAGGAGTTAGCCTTCATCGATTATTAATGCTGCCTGTTCAACACAGCAAAAAATTTGAATACAAAAAATTATCTGGTAATGCTTGTCATGAAGTGGCAAGAGTATTAAAGAAATTAAAGCTCTTAATTATTGATAGAGTCTGCATGGTGTCTAACCTAATGCTAGCTTTTATACATTTAAGAATGGAGCAAATATTAAAAACTGACGGTTAGGCCTGGCTTTTCCAGCAGGTTTATCCCCAGACTTTTTGCTTTTTGGCCTCCTGTTTTGGACCCTGTTTTTGTTGGTTTTATGACACTGGGCACTTTACCACTGCGGACCAGTGCTAAAGTGCATATTCTCTCCCTGTAAATTGTATTTATGGATTGGTGATTCCATGATTGGCATATTCGATTTACTGGTAAGTCCCTAGTACAGAACACTGTGTGTGCCCATGGCCTGTAAATCAAATGCTGTTAGTGGGACTGTAGCACTGATTGTGCCACCCACATGAGCAACCTGTAAATGTAACTCAGACCTGCCACTGCAGTGTCTGTGCGCAGTTTGGTACTGCCATGTTGACCTGGCAAGTGCACCCACTTGCCAGGCCCTAACCTTCCCTTTTCGTACATGTGAGTCACTCCTAAGGTAGGCACAAGGTACCCCTGTGGGCAGGGTGCAGTGTATAGGAAAGGTAGGACATGTCCTGATGTGTGTGGCATGTCCTGATAGTGAAATACTGCCAATTTAGTTTTTCACTATTGAAAGGCTATCTGTCCCATAGGATAGAATCGCAGTTTATTTATAACATCTTATAAATATAACTTCCCATTGGGACAAGATAGAAAGATGGAGTTTATTATGCCTGAACTCAGAATATAAAAATGCATCTTTTAGTAAAGATGATTTTTATTTTGTGTGTTTGAAAATACCACTTTTAGAAAGTGGGTATTTTCTTGCTTAGTCATCCTGTGTGCCTCTGCTGGTTTGTGGATTGACTGTCTGGCTTTGGAGTGACATGGGCTGGGGATGTGCATTCTCTCAGACAGCCACTGGGGGGTTGATGTGTGTCCTAACTTTCTTGAATGAGTCAGGGCTGGGCTGAATAGACCTGGGCTGCATTTAGAGTAGGGGGAGGAGATTTCCTTCACACCTGAATGGGCCTGGTCTGCCTGGGACAATGCTGTCTCCATCTCCTGCCGGGCAGTTGCATCAGAGAGGACAAAACTGGTTTTGGCTGGGCAAAGAGCTTCTCTGCCACCACAGAACAAAGACATTTGTGCTAAAAAAAAAGTGGGGCCCAGACCCCTGAACTTTAGACTACTTATGGAATTCAAGAGGAACCTCTTCCAAGGAGAAGAGCTGGGAAATGCTGAAGGAAAATTTCTGCCCCTTTGCTGTGTGCTGTCTGGGGTAGGCCTGCAGTGGCTGTTTTCTGCCAAGGAGAGGACTGTGTGTGTATCCTGCTTGTAAAGTATCTCCAAGGGCTTCAAGTGAAGCTTGCCCTCTGTTCAAGAGGTCTCAGGAACAGCAAAATCCTCACCATCCTTTTGGGCATTGTCTCTGGAACCGCTGGTTTCAGTCGCTGCCGAAGAAAGGAGCAGCCAACTTTGTCACCGAGTCCGTCGCAGGTGTCCGTGTCGTGAAAGCACCGCAGAAGGCCCCGTCGCACTTCGCACTGCATCCTGGGTCTCACCGACGCCTTCTGGACGATCGTCACCGAGCCCTTGTTTGCACCGCGTCCTGTGGGCACTGCCCTCCACACCGCCTCACCTCACCCTGCCTGGACGTCACAGACACCATCGCTGCACGACCCAAACATCAACCGGCTCCATCACCTGCACCGCAACCTGCCAGCACAGCATCAAGCCCCACCTCACCCCGCACCGTAAGCCTTGGTCTCACCGACGCCGTCTGGACGATCGTCACCGAGCCAATGCCTGCACCGAGTCGTGAGGGCACCGCACCCTGCACTGCTTCCATTTTGCAACACAACTGCAAAGGTTGCCCCGACCGACTGGCACCAATGTGTCGGCCGCAACGAGAAAGGTACTTTTCACAAGTGTGTCAACGCTTTAGCTGGCCTGTACCGACGCGGTCAGCTGGAACTGTTAGACTATTGTTTTCAGCATTGTGGTAGCCCCGGACGGAGCTACCGACTCGGTAGAACTGCGTTTTGTGGATATTTCTACAATTTTACGGTTTTCTTGCAAACTGCATATTTTTACAACTGTATTGTGGATTTTTGTCGTTTTTGGTCTTGTTGGTTTAGATAAAGTTTTGCTTATTTTTCTAAACTGGTGTGGTGTCCATTTGTAGTGTTTTCACTGTGTTACTGTATGCATGCACAAATGCTTCACACACTGAAGAAACCAACGGCGGACCCCACCGACCTCAAGAACTACCGTCCCATCTCGCTCCTTCCGTTTCCGGCCAAAGTCATCGAGAAGACCGTCAACAGACAGCTTGCCGCCTTCCTCGAGACGAATGGATCCCTCGACCCCTCGCAGTCCGGGTTTCGGGCCAACCACAGCACCGAGACCGCCCTTATCGCAGCCACCGACGACATCAGAACCCTAACCGACAACGGGGAAACAGCAGCCCTCATCCTCTTGGACCTCTCCGCGGCGTTCGGCACCGTCTGCCACCGCACCCTAGTGAAGCGCCTCAGCAACATCGGAATCCGAGAGAAAGCACTGGAATGGATCATCTCGTTCCTCGCCGGAAGAACCCAGAGAGTCCGCCTCCCCCCGTTCAGATCCGAGGCCACCGAAGTCATCTGCGGCGTTCCACAAGGATCTTCACTCAGTCCAACCCTCTTCAACGTCTACATGAGCCCCTCGCAGCCATCGCACGCCAACACAACCTCAACATCATCTCCTACGCCGACGACACCCAGCTGATCCTCTCCCTCACCAACGACCCCACCACCGCCAGAGCCAACCTACACGACGGGATGAGAGGCGTCGCCGACTGGATGAGGAACAGCCACCTTAAACTGAACTCAGACAAGACGGAAGTCCTCATCCTGGGCTCATCACCCTCCGCCTGGGACGACTCTTGGTGGCCCCCGGCCCCTGGGCACCGCGCCCAAGCCAACGGACCACGCACGCAACCTGGGCTTCATCCTGGACTCCTCCCTGTCGATGACCAGACAAGTCAACGCCGTCTCATCTTCGTGCTTCAACACCCTGCGCATGCTCCGCAAGATCTTCAGATGGATCCCCACTGAAACCAGGAAGACCGTCACCCAGGCACTCGTCACCAGCCGACTGGACTATGGGAACACCCTCTACGCCGGAACCACAGCCAAACTTCAAAAAGACTCCAGCGCATCCAGAACGCCTCCGCACGACTCATCCTGGACATCCCCCGACACAGCCACATCACCGGACACCTGAAAGACCTGCACTGGCTCCCCGTCAGCAAGAGAATCACGTTCAGACTCCTCACCCACGCACACAAGGCCCTCCACGACCTGGGCCCCAAGTACCTCAACGACCGCATGACCTTCTACACGCCCACCGCCAGCTACGATCAACCAGCCACGCCCTCGCCACCGTACCACGCATCCGCAGAGCCACCGCCGGAGGAAGATCCTTCTCCTACCTGGCAGCCAAGACCTGGAACTCCCTCCCCACTCACCTTCGGCGAACCCAGGACCATCTCTCCTTCAGGAAGCAGCTCAAGACCTGGCTGTTCGAGCAGTAACTTACCCCCTCCCCCAGCGCCTTGAGACCCTCCCGGGTGAGTAGCGCGCTCTATAAATGCCGTGATTGATTGATTGATTGATTGACTCTGAGATAAGCCTGTCTGCTCGTGCCAAGTTATCAAGGGGGTGAGCAGGGGTTATTTTAGTAGTGTACCCACCTAACACTGACTAGGAAGAAGGGTCCCTACTTGGACAAAGTTGTAAACCATTACCAGCTAGAGACCCTAATTTCTAACACTGACTATGATGTCCTCTTTGGAGGAAAACATTTAATAGTCTTTGGAGACCTGCTACAACTAACTCCAGTCAAAGGACAACCTGTATTCAAGACACTACTACATAATGAAACAAGGAACTCCCTAGGAAGTATTGGAAATGTAAACATTTGGGAAAACTTTGAATACAAAGAGTTAATCAGAAATATACGTCAAGCATCAGATATTCAATACAGAGATATACTAAAGGACATAAGAGTGGGAGTCCTCAGAAAAGAAGGAAAGAAAGTATTGCAAACTCGTCTGGTCAAAAATCTGTTTCCAACTAATGTTTCAGCTACGGAAGTAATGTATAATTTTGTTAAGGAACAGAAGTCTTTTGTTTATTTGATGCCAACCCTTGAGGAGTGTAGTAAATTCAATGAACAATTACTCCTACTGGAAAAATAAGAGATCATTGAAATTATAGCAAATGATAAAATAGAACATGAAGGAGTTACAGTTCTACTAACAGAAAAACTGCAATCAAAATTGGATAGTTTAGAAAATTCTGTGTCGAAAACTGCAGATTTAGAAAAACAGTTACGTATCTGTAAAAGTTGTTGTGTAATCTTACGTCGCAATTCAAATGTTGAACAAGAGCTAGTGAATGGTGCAAAGTTATCAAATTTATTAATTATCATAAACAGAAATGATGTGGAATACTTAGCCATAAAATTTGATGATAATGCTGAAATTAAGCAGATTGGTAGATGCATTGTACGTATCCTACTTGTGAAAGACTTGTATGTCCAGTGAAAGCAGTTCCTAGTGTCTTTAGCGTATGTAGTAACTATCCACAAATTGCAAGGTTTAAATGTAGATACAGCTCTTATTAATATTGGTAGTAGTGTATTCAAAGAAGAAATGTCATATGTAGCTTTGTCACAAATTTGAACATTGTCTTGTTTATTTCTAATTGATTTTGATGAGAAGAAAGTAAGTGCTGATATGAGCTGTGTAAGGAAGTATAACCAGTTAAGAGGTCAATATGCTCCTCATTTAGGCCAGTATCCTGTGTTTGAAAAACCTATAATGTGTCCAAAGTGTAAAATATCAAAGTAGTTGAGCAGAGCTGAAGAGAAAGATGAAGAAAAGAAAAATGACAAGGTCCTAAGAAAAGAAAACTATAACACAATGAGGAAATAGAAGACTATCACTTTGATAATAAATCTGGAGTAAACTGTTTTGCAAATGTAGTGTTAATTGGACTGTACCATTTGCCTCATTTTAGAAATTCTATTAATGAAAAAGTAGATAAAAGAATGCCTTCACAACTATCTAGTTTACTTGAAGAATTAAGAAGTGACAGAACTATTATACGTTCTGCTTCTGAAATAAGAAAACTTATTGATGAATGTGGTGGCTCAGTAGTCTTTTCTCAAAACCTTCAGCAGGATGCTCAAGAAATTTTAATGGTAATGCTAGGACTATTAGAGGAAGAAGATGTGAATATCAATGAATTATTTGGTTTGACTTATAAATGGAACCATAACTGTGAAGATTGTGACTTCACGTCTAGCACTGAAATCAATTCAGAACGATTCCTCTACTTGACATTGACAGATTGTAAAGCTGTGCCCTACGAAAATGTAATCAAAAATGCCCATCATGATATGTTCTGTCCAAACTGCAGATCAGAACTTAGGTATACGTTGTTACCACAGAGGTATGGAAAATATGTCACAGTCATGCTACAAAGTTGCAGAGTGGATGGTACTAAATTAGAAACTGAAATTACAATCTTTATAGCTGGACAAATTTTCATTTCAAAAAGAACTTTCACAACTATAGCAGTCATATTTCATGAAGGAGTTAATATAACCTCTGGACACTACACAATATATTTACGATGTGAAAGAGGATGGACAGAGTGCAATGACATACAAATTACATTCAAATCAAGACTTCCTAAAAAATAACAAAATTCATATCTGCTATTTCTAGAACCGAAGTTCTAAGGACAATTTAGGATACCAAAATGTAGTATTGTGTTGAAATGTATATGGATTATGTGTTTCTGAGATTTTATACGGCCTATGAGGGGTATTGTCTACAGCAAGTTGTTAGAAATGAAAGACTGTTTTTAAATGTGGGAAAGGAATTTATAAAGCATTTCAGGAATACATTCTGTTACTACAGATTAAAACTAAAAAGAGGTACTATAATACCAGCAGCCTTAACCTTAAGTTATTTGTAAAAAGTCTCTTTACCAGTGAAAAAATGACTCCTTTTGTTTTTGCTACAACAACTTCTGCGTACTACTGTGTGTTATGTTTTTCGTACATGGACCAAGAACATTTTAGACATCATTTGGCCTAACAGGGATGAGGTTTACAAAAGGATATCCAAAAATGAAGACTACTTCATAATTGTTGGATATTTTGTACCAGAGATGAAAATATCAGAAACAGCTTTAACATATAGTTGCTTTCATTAAGGTAGTAACCAATCAGCAAGCCACTATTAACAAACTTGTAGTGAGTCGAACCCACAGTACCACATATTTGAAATGATGTACTGTGTGCATTTGTGTTTTTTACAATCCATTGGTTGTTTTTTCCCCACAGTTTGATGATAATGCTTCATACAGGCCACTGTTGAAAGTGCAGTAGTATGAACGCTGAAGAGAGTAAAAATCAGTAAAACATTTTACTATGTTGTATTAAAGTTTTGAAGAAACATTATTGTATCTTGTTTTAGTTGCCTAATGTTGAAAAGGAAATCCTAATACATTTTTCTTTGCTTATATTTTTTCACAGTGGTTGCAGATCGGGACATATTATGTGTGTGAAATCACTGACCTATTGATGGACTCATCCAGTGACAACTCATATACTCATCCCATCATCCAGAAACTACACTTGCACTCATCCAATTACCCAGGCACTACTCATGCATTCATCCAGTCACTCAGGCAGTACTCATGCACTCACGCAATCACCCAAGCTCTGCCTATGCAGTTATCCAATCACCCAAGTGCTACCCAAGCAGTCATCCAATCACCCAGGCACTACCCATATACTCATTCAATCCCCAGGCAGTACCCATGCACTCATCCAATCTCCCAGGCACTACTAATGCAGTCACACAATTACCTAGGTACTACCTATGTATACATCCAATCACCAAGGTACTACTCATGCACTCATAAAATCATCCAGGCACTACCCATGCACTCATTCAAACAACCAGGCACTACACATGCACTCATCCAATCACCCAGAACCTACCCATTCACTCATCCAATCACCAAGGGATTACTCATGCATTCATGAATCACTCAGTAAGTACTCCTACACTTATCCAATCAATCAGGCATAATTCATACAGTCATACAATTACGCAGGCACTACCCATGCACACATCCATTCACCCAGGTACTACTCAGGCACTCATCAATCACTACACTACCATAGACTCATCCAATCACTGAATGCACTACCCATACATTCATGCAATCATCCAGGCACTACCCATACATACACTTATCTAATCAATCACGTACTACCTATACAGTTATACAATTACCCAGACACTAGTCATGCACACATCTTATCACCCAGGTACCACTCAGGCACTCATCCAATCACCCTGGCACTTTCCACACATTCATCCAATCACCCTGACACCACTCATGCACTCATCCAATTACCCAGGCACTACACATGCAGTCATGCAATCACTGCACTAGCCATGCTCTCATCTGATTACCTAGGTAGTTCCTATGCACTAATCTAATCATCCAAGTACAACTCATGCAGTCATACAATTACCCAGGCAGTACTCATGCACTCATAGAATCACCCAGGCAGTACCTATGCACTCATACAATCACCAAGGCACCACTCATGCACTTATATAATTATCCAGGCTTTACCTATGCAAATATCCAATCACCCAGGTACTACTCAGTCACTCATCCAATCACCCTTGTGCTACCAAACACTCATGCAATCACCCAGGCAATACTCATGCGCTCACCCAGGCAATACTCATGCACCGACAAAGTCCCTCAGGCAGTACCCATGTACTAATCCAAACACCCAGACACTACCCATGCACTCATCCAATCATCCAGGCACTACCCATGCAGCCATAAAATTATCCAGGCACTACCTATGCACATATCCAATTATCCAGGCACTACTCAGGAACTCATCCAATCATCCTGGCACTACCCATACACTCATACAATCACCCAGGCACTACTCATGTACTTGAACAATCACCCAGGCACTACTCTTGCTCTTATCCAATCACCCAGGCACTACCCATGCACTCATCCAATCACACTGGCAGTACATATGCAGTATTGCAATCACTCATGCACTACCTATGCATTTGTGCAATCACCCAGGCACTACCCAGGCACTCATCCAATCACCCTAGCACTACCCATACACTCATAAAATCACCCAGATCCTAACCATGCAGTCATCCAATCAACCAGGCTCCACTCAGACACTCATCCAGTCACCCTGGCACTAACCATACACTCATCAGACCACTCAGGCACTACCCATGCAATCATACAATCACCCAGGCAGTACCCATGCAGTCATACAATCACCCTTGCACTACCCATGCACTCAAACAATCACCCAGCCACCACCCTTGCACTTATCCATTCACCCAGGCACTACCCATGCACTTATCCAATCATCCAGGCACTACCCACACACTCATCCAATCACCCAGGTACTACCCATGCACTCATACAATCTCCCATGCTGTAACTATGCAGTCATGCAATCACCCATGCACTACCCATGCATTTGTACAGTCACCCAGGCACTACACATCCAATCACCCAAGCCCCACTCAGACCCTCATCAAGTCACCCTGGCATTAATCATACACTCATCAAATCACTCAGGCACTACCCATGCAATCATACAGTCACCCAGGCAGTACCCATGCAGTCTTGCAATCACCCTTGCACTACCCATGCACTCAAACAATCACCCAGCACCACCCTTGAACATATTCACTCACCCAGGCACTACCCATACACTCATCCAATCACCATGGTGCTAGCCATACACTCATCCAATAACCCAAGCACTACCCATACACTCATGCAAGCACACAGGCACTACTCATGCACTCATCCAATCAACCAGGCACTACCCATGCACTTATCCAATCACACTGGAAGTACCTATGCAGTATTGCAATCACTCATGCACTACCTATGCATTTGTGCAATCACCCAGGCACTACCCATGCACACATCCAATCACCCAAGCCCCACTCAGACACTCATCAAGTCACCCTGGCTCTAACCATACACTCATCAGATCACTCAGGCACTACCCATGCAATCATACAGTCACACAGGCAGTACCCTTGCAGTCATGCAATCACCCCTGCACTACCCATGCACTCAAACAATCACCTCAGGCACCACCCTTGAACATATCCACTCACCCAGGCACTACCCATGCACTCATCCAATCACCCCAGTGCTAGCCATACACTCATCCAAATAACCCAAGCACTACCCAGGCTCTCATCCAATCAACCAGACACTACCCATTCACTCACCCAATCACCAAGGGATTACCCATGCATTCATGAATCACTCTGTCAGTACTCCTACACTTATCCAATCAATCAGGCATAATTCATACAGTCATACAATTACGCAGGCACTACCCATACACACATCCATTCACCCAGGTACTACTCAGGCACTCATCAAATCACTCATAGACTCATCCAATCATGAATGCACTACCCATACATTCATGCAATCATCCAGGCACTACCCATACATACACTTATCTAATCAATCACGTACTACCTATACAGTTATACAATTACCCAGACACTAGTCATGCACACATCTTATCACCCAGGTACCACTCAGGCACTCATCCAATCACCCTGGCACTTTCCACACATTCATCCAATCACCCTGGCCCTACTCATGCACTCATCCAATCACCCAGGCACTACACATGCAGTCATGCTGCACTAGCCATGCTCTCATCTGATTACCTAGGTAGTTCCTATGCACTAATCTAATCATCCAAGTACAACTCATGCAGTCATACAATTACCCAGGCAGTACTCATGCACTCATAGAATCACCCAGGCAGTACCTATGCACTCATACAATCACCAAGGCACCACTCATGCACTTATATAATTATCCAGGTTTACCTATGCAAATATCCAATCACCCAGGTACTACTCAGTCACTCATCCAATCACCCTTGTGCTACCAAACACTCATGCAATCACCCAGGCAATACTCATGCGCTCACCCAGGCAATACTCATGCACCGACACAGTCCCTCAGGCAGTACCCATGTACTAATCCAAACACCCAGACACTACCCATGCACTCATCCAATCATCCAGGCACTACCCATGCAGCCATAAAATTATCCAGGCACTACCTATGCACATATCCAATTATCCAGGCACTACTCAGGAACTCATCCAATCATCCTGGCACTACCCATACACTCATCCAATCACCCAGGCACTACTCATGTACTTGAACAATCACCCAGGCACTACCCTTGCTCTTATCCAATCACCCAGGCACTACCCATGCACTCATCCAATCACACTGGCAGTACCTATGCAGTATTGCAATCACTCATGCACTACCTATGCATTTGTGCAATCACCCAGGCACTACCCAGGCACTCATCCAATCACCCTAGCACTACCCATACACTCATAAAATCACCCAGATCCTAACCATGCAGTCATCCAATCAACCAGGCAATACACTTGCAGTCATACAATTACTCAGGCACTACCCATGCACTTATCCAATCATCCAGGCACTACCCACACACTCATCCAATCACCCAGGTACTACCCATGCACTCATACAATCTCTCATGCTGTAACTATGCAGTCATGCAATCACCCATGCACTACCCATGCATTTGTACAGTCACCCAGGCACTACACATCCAATCACCCAAGCCCCACTCAGACCCTCATCAAGTCACCCTGGCATTAATCATACACTCATCAGATCACTCAGGCACTACCCATGCAATCATACAGTCACCCAGGCAGCACCCATGCAGTCTTGCAATCACCCTTGCACTACCCATGCACTCAAACAATCACCCAGCACCACCCTTGAACATATTCACTCACCCAGGCACTACCCATGCACTCATCCAATCACCCTGGTGCTAGCCATACACTCATCCAATAACCCAAGCACTACCCATGCACTCATCCAATCAACCAGGCACTACTCATGCACTCATCCAATCACACTGGAAGTACCTATGCAGTATTGCAATAACTCATGCACTACCTATGCATTTGTGCAATCACCCAGGCACTACCCATGCATTTGTTCAGTCACCCAGGCACTACCCATGCACACATCCAATCACCCAAGCCCCACTCAGACACTCATCAAGTCACCCTGGCACTAACCATACACTCATCAGATCACTCAGGCACTACCCATGCAATCATACAGTCACACAGGCAGTACCCTTGCATTCATGCAATCACCCTTGCACTACCCATGCACTCAAACAATCACCCAGGCACCACCCTTGAACATATCCACTCACCCAGGCACTACCCATGCACTCATCCAATCACCCCGGTGCTAGCCATACACTCATCCAAATAACCCAAGCACTACCCAGGCTCTCATCCAATCAACCAGACACTACCCTTGCAGTCATACAATTACAAAGGCTCCACCCACGCACACATCCAATCACCCAGGCACTACCCATTCACTTATCCAATCACCCTGGTGCTACACATACACTCATCCAATCACCCAAGCACTACCCATGCACTCATGCAATCACCCAGGCACTAGTCATGCAATCATACAATCGCCCAGGCACTACCCATGTACTCATCCAATCACCCAGGCACTACCCATGCACTCATACAATCACCCAGGCAGTACCTATGCAGTCATGCAATCACTCATGCACTACCCATGCATTTGTGCAATTACCCAAGCACTACCCATGCACACATCGAGTAACCCAGGCCCCACTCAGACACTCATCCACTCACCCTGGCACTAACCATACACTCATAAGATCACTCAGGCACCACCCATGCAATCATACAGTCACCCAGACAGTGCCCATGCAGTCATGCAATCACCCAAGCACTACCCATGCACTCAAACAATCACCCAGGCACTACCCTTGTTCTTATCTAATCACCCAGGCACTACCCATGCACTCATCCAATCACCCTGGCACTACCCATACACTCATCCAAATAACCCAAGCACTACCCAGGCACTCATCCAATCAACCAGGCACTACCCATGCAGTCATACAATTACAAAGGCTCCACATATTCAATCACCCAGGCACTACTCAGGCATTCATCCAATCACCCTGGTACTTCCAATACACCCATGTAATCACCCAGGCAGTAGCCATGCAGTCATCCAATCACCCAAGCAGTACCAATGCAGTTTTGTAATCACCCAAGCACTACCCATGCACTTGTACAATCATGCAGGCAGTACCCTTGCTCTCATCCAAACACCAAGGCACTACCCATGCACGCATCGAATCATACAGTCACTGCCTATGCACTCATCCAATCACCCAGACACTACCCATCCACTCATCTAATTGCCCAGGCTGTTCTTATGCACTCATTCAATCATCCAGGTACAAACCATGCAGTCATACAATTACCCTGGCACTACCCATGCACTTATAGAATCACCCAGGTGCCACTCTTGCACTTATTCTAACATCCACACACCAGTTATGCACTCATTCAATCATTCATGCATCACTCATGTACTTATTCTAACATCCATGCTCTGCTCATGCAGCCATTCATTCATTCAACGTATCTTTTTTTTTTTACCAGGAAAGGCGGTTCTGAAAAGAACAATTTTTTTCGTTTTTCTCAACAGATTTTTTTCTTAATTTTGTAACTTTTTTGTCATTTTTTTCAAAAATCAAATAGCAACAAAAATAACATAATTGTAAGCACTACTAAAAAATTGGGCTCAAAGTCCTGAAATAAAAAAGCAAAAAAAAAAATCCAAATGATGGCTTTTTACATTCTGTAAAGTTATAGCTCGAGACTGCTTCCCGGCTGCTACGATGGTGTTATAGTCCATGCAGAAGGTAGCAAAATGTTTTAGGTCTGGTGGCATTTCACTGCATCTTCTCTCCACTTCAGCTGGAACTTTGTCACCAGGAGCAGGGGTTGGAGTCCTGCAGGCTGATGATCCCTCTACTTTTCTCTCTCTCTCTGTGAAATTTTAATTTGCTTCCTGTGGTATGTTTTTAAGTGGTCCAACATACTTGTTGTAGCACAGGAATATTTTTTTGCTGTGCCTCGAGATAATGTCTTCTCACACAAGCTGCACCTCACCAAATTAGCTGTGGTCTTTGATTCACCAGATGGAATAGTGAAAAAATCCCCAGCTATGCTTTGTTTCTTCATTGTGCAGCTGGGCCCTCCTGCTCTTGAACAACTTCAACAAGTTATAGGTCTTCCTGTGGTTGTTCTGATGCCATTTTATTTTTGCAAAAAACTAGCCAAAAAACAGTCTAATGTTGAAAATCAGTTTTGGACAGCTCCTATAATAAACTAACCAGTGCCTGGAAAGTTCAAGATGTGAGAAATGGGTGTGTACTTGCTTTCATAAAGGAAACTGTGTAAACCAATGAAATTTCCTTATTTGATAGTCATGTGATATTTGTGGGTACTGACGTCATTGTGACTTCCGGCGTCACCGCAAAAAACGGAAAGTAATTTTTAAGAACTGCTCTGTTTGACAAATGTGTAGAGAAAATAAACTTAAACCAATATGTTAATAAACAGGTACACTCAAATTTATGTAAATATGTCTATATATGTGTTTAACACTTTGTCAAAAATTTGCGACTACCGACATGATCGTGACCTCCAGTGTCACCGCGAAGAAGGAAAATGCATTTCAGATGTACTTTTTGCAACACATGTATACAAAGCGGAATGTTAAATCAATATCTTACTAAATAGCTAGAGTCAAACTTCAAATAAAACATGTCTATACATGTGTTTAATACTTTGTCAAAAACACACGTTATTTGCGACTACCAACGTCATTGCGACTTCTGGTGGTGCTGCAAAGAAAAGAAAATCCATTTCAAATGTACTTTTTCCAACAATTACATACAGAGGGAAAACTTAAATCAATATTTCACTAAACAGATAGTCTCAAACTTTCAATAAAGCATGTGTGTATATCTGTTTAACACTGCCAAAAACAAGCGGCATTCGTAATTATCAATGCCATTGAGACATCCGGTGGCACCGCGATGAAGGAAAATCCATTTCAGATGTACTTTTTCGACAAATATACAGAAAGGGGAACGTTAAATCAATATCTCACTAAACAGCTAGAGTCAAACTTTAAATAAAACATAAAAAAAATGTATATTGGTAGTAGCAGTTCCCAGGCTCGGGAAAACACTGCACATTCAGTAAGAGTAAATATTAGCTATAGACTTGTAATGCAGTGTGAATCAATACACAATCAATGTTCCAGTTTTGTTCTAACACGGGGTGCTAACTTAGCTCACTAGCACCTACTACCAAAAGATGCTATTATCACAGAAGTAACCTACTGTGTATACAATATACAAAAAGAGAGAGCATTTCCAAGCACACCCTATTCCAGTTAAGGCCACCCCAAATATTGGTGCAGTGCAGATTCTTTCAAAAAACAGCTGGTAAAGATGCCTAAAATTCCCAAGTCAACCTGGTCCATATAGTAACACACTATTCCTAATTATACAAATATACAGAGTCCACAATGTTCGGTTTCTTCAGAAAGTTAGCATTTTTATTTATATTCTTGTTTCATTCAGCACGAAAATCAGCCAACACGTGTTTCGTCTTCCCTTAGACTTTTTCAAGGCGATTGACAAGAAGTATGTCGTCCAACGTGTCGCATGTGGACAAGAATTGGAATGTCCCTCATGTGGACAAAGTCTCGCAAACCGATAAATGGTGATGACAGATATGTAGACACTCGAAGGAAATTGTTTCAATCCATCTCCCGCATTTCGCAATAAAATCAATAGTATACCGGAGGACAGCCCTGATAAGTATCACTCCGCAAGTACGTGGAGATGCGTCCTCCAACCCCCTCTCAGCTTATCAGGGATTATTGATGCTCAACTCAGGGACTACTTTTCCCAGGATGCAATATCAAAGCATATATTAATTGCGACGCCCACTGAGGGTGATGAAATAATAAAAGTATAAAAACAAAAGAGAGCCTTACCTGGTCATTTGAAGCAAGCCTATGAGGAAGAGGCGGTCAAGCCTCGAAACGCATCAGGCTGGGAAACAATAATCGAGATGTCATGCTGAGTGGCAAGTACATGCTGGATGGCGGGTGAACTGCTGTGTGCCCTTTCAAGGCTTTAGGGCATTTATTTGGTAATATTTGTTGCGCGGCAGCCCCGCCGCGAGAAAGGAGCACCACCTTGCAAAAATTCAAGAGGGGCTGGTGAACGGAACTGTGTCCGCGTCATGTCAGCGCAGTGAGCCCAGGAGTGAAAAAGACTCGTCGTGACATCTTGAATCCTACTAAAGGAAATATGGAAGCTTATAAATTTCAAATGACACAGAACCCACTCAGGGATTATTGATGCTCAACTCAGGGACTACTTTTCCCAGGATGCAATATCAAAGCATATATTAATTGCGACGCCCACTGAGGGTGATGAAATAATAAAAAAAATAGAGAGCCTTACCTGGTCATTTGAAGCAAGCCTATGAGGAAGAGGCGGTCAAGCCTTGAAACGCGTCAGGCTGGGAAACAATAATCGAGATGTCATGCTGAGTGGCAAGTACATGCTGGATGGCGGGCGAACTGCTGTGTGCCCTTTCAAGGCTTTAGGGCATTTGTTTGGTAATATTTGTTGCAGCGGCGGCCCTGCGCATGAAAGGAGCACCACCTTGCAAAAATTCAAGAGGGGCTGGTGAGACGGAACTGTGTTTGCGCCATGTCAGCGCAGTGAGCCCAGGAGTGAAAAAGACTCGTCGTGACATCTTGAATCCTACTAAAGGAAATATGGAAGCTTATAAATTTCAAATGACACAGAACCCACTCAGGGATTATTGATGCTCAACTCAGGGACTACTTTTCCCGGGATGCAATATCAAAGCATATATTAATTGCGACGCCCACTGAGGGTGATGAAATAATAAAAAGTATAAAAACAAAAGAGAGCCTTACCTGGTCATTTGAAGCAAGCCTATGAGGAAGAGGCGGTCAAGCCTCGAAACGCATCAGGCTGGGAAACAATAATCGAGATGTCATGCTGAGTGGCAAGTACATGCTGGATGGCGGGTGAACTGCTGTGTGCCCTTTCAAGGCTTTAGGGCATTTATTTGGTAATATTTGTTGCGCGGCAGCCCCGCCGCGGAAAGGAGCACCACCTTGCAAAAATTCAAGAGGGGCTGGTGAACGGAACTGTGTCCGCGTCATGTCAGCGCAGTGAGCCCAGGAGTGAAAAAGACTCGTCGTGACATCTTGAATCCTACTAAAGGAAATATGGAAGCTTATAAATTTCAAATGACACAGAACCCACTCAGGGATTATTGATGCTCAACTCAGGGACTACTTTTCCCAGGATGCAATATCAAAGCATATATTAATTGCGACGCCCACTGAGGGTGATGAAATAATAAAAAAAATAGAGAGCCTTACCTGGTCATTTGAAGCAAGCCTATGAGGAAGAGGCGGTCAAGCCTTGAAACGCGTCAGGCTGGGAAACAATAATCGAGATGTCATGCTGAGTGGCAAGTACATGCTGGATGGCGGGCGAACTGCTGTGTGCCCTTTCAAGGCTTTAGGGCATTTGTTTGGTAATATTTGTTGCGCGGCGGCCCCGCCGCGGAAAGGAGCACCACCTTGCAAAAATTCAAGAGGGGCTGGTGAACGGAACTGTGTTTGCGTCATGTCAGCGCAGTGAGCCCAGGAGTGAAAAAGACTCGTCGTGACATCTTGAATCCTACTAAAGGAAATATGGAAGCTTATAAATTTCAAATGACACAGAACCCACTCAGGGATTATTGATGCTCAACTCAGGGACTACTTTTCCCGGGATGCAATATCAAAGCATATATTAATTGCGACGCCCACTGAGGGTGATGAAATAATAAAAGTATAAAAACAAAGAGAGCCTTACCTGGTCATTTGAAGCAAGCCTATGAGGAAGAGGCGGTCAAGCTTGAAAGCTGCGTCAGGCTGGGAAACAATAATCGAGATGTCATGCTGAGTGGTAAGTACATGCTGGATGGCGGGCGAACTGCTGTGTGCCCTTTCAAGGCTTTAGGGCATTTGTTTGGTAATATATATATATATATATATATATATATATATATATATATATATATATATATATATATATTCACTGAAAAACCATAGGTTTTAGGGACAGTTATAGGTAATTGGACATTGCACTCGTACAAAACCCGTGAAATTCCCCGTTATAGTTAGTTCAGCTAACTATAACTCGCGCCCCGCAATGCACTGCTGATGACGTCACATATTACATCACTCATGACATGGTCAGTGACATCACTGATGACATCACTGATGACATCTCAAATGACATCACTGATGACATCACTGATGACATCATCCACATGATAATCTGATGCACCTCCTCACACCCTAATATAACCTTTGATACACCCACTCTAAATTACAGACTGCCATTCGTGAAACCATAGACACTCCAACACCAATAACTACATACCCACTCACTGATTAAAGGACCCCCTGAGCAGGCCTAGGGGGTCAGGGTGTTTCTACCCTGCCCCCTTTTTGCGTTTTACGCAGTTGTTTTACTGGTTTCTTGTTCCTTGGTTCTATCGAGGAACAAGATGGCTGCCAACACTTCCTGGTTTGGAGTGTTGACAGCCTTATTAATGCAGCTCGTGATCGGGAGGGTGCGCGGATCCACCGCGGCCATAGATATCGAAACTTTTTTTTTGGTTTTTCTCAGCAACTACTGAACGGATTTACACCATTTTTAAAAAGGGTGCTTTCTGAACCAAGCACTACCTTTTTGCCAAATTTGGTATAATTCCGTTCAGCAGTTTTTGCTGTAGCCTTGCATAAAGTTTCCTATGGGAAATTGATTTTTCACTCTTATTTTTTGAATTTCTCCATAACTACTGAACGGATTTACACCATTTAAAAAGGTCGCTTTCTGAACCAAGCGCTACCTTTTTGCAAAATTTGGTGTAATTCCGTTCAGCAGTTCGGGCTGTAGCTGTGGCTAAAATTTCCTATGGGAATTAACATGGAGAAAACACGTTTTGGGACCCCCCTTTTTTCTCGGCCCCCGCTTGATGAATCACCCCGAAACTGCCAAGACAGGAGCGGACCGGAGCGCCCCACTAGTTTTGAAAATTTCGCGATGATTTGTCAAACAACGCCAAAGTTATTGGGAATAGAATGTTACGGATTTCCTATGGATAATAGGTCCTAACTATAACTATCTACTGGCGACCGCCAGTAGATAATATATATATATCCACAACAAAACCTCTGAGCAGGGAGCACCCGACCCTTCAGGGCGGCCTCTCAACAACAGGCACGGAGAAGCCTGTCAATTCACAGCAAATGAGTCCAAAGAACAGAGGCCCGTTACCAGAATCAGTTTCTTTATTCAGAAAAACACTGCACCAAGCGCTTCCTTAACCCTACATGTTTCGGCGCTTCTGCCTTGGTCATGGGAGGAAGCAGTAGCAAAGTGCCTACGTCCGTGTGTTCATTTAAAACGTCCTGGGTCACATGACTGGTGCGGCATACATCTCCCAGAGTGCATCAGATGGCTCAAGTAAGTGCTGGTATTTTTATTTTACGAGAAGTTCTCATTTACATGGCATTATTCTTAATTTGCTCATTGCACATTTTCTGATGCACTACCATGTTAGTAACATCCAAATGGAGCCCAGTCATGAAGATGGTATTTACCGGCACGATGCTAAGATATTCCGACATCTCTGGACAAAGTTCTTTCTCCGGTACGATCGGTGCAGGAAGTCCTCCTCACCGAATCCCTTCCAGCACTGCTGCTTCTTTTTGCTATACTAGCATAACCTCAATAGGAGAACCAGCAGTGTGTGGGTCATGCTCCCGAATTAAGTCCACAACAAATCCTCCGAGCAGGGAGCCCCCGACCCTTCAGGACGGCCTCTCAACAACAGGCACGGAGAAGCCTGTCAATTCACAGCAAATGAGTCCAAAGAACAGAGGCCCATTACCGGAGTCAGTTTCTTTATTCAGAAAAACACTGCACCAAGTGCTTCCTTAACCCTGCATGTTTCGGCGCTTCTGCCTTGGTCACGGGAGGAAGCAGTAGCAAAGTGCCTACGTGCGTGTGTTCATTTAAAACATCCTGGGTCACATGACTGGTGCGGCATACATCTCCCAGAGTGCATCAGATGGCTCAAGTAAGTGCTGGTATTTTTATTTTACGAGAAGTTCTCATTTACATGGCATTATTCTTAATTTGCTCATTACACATTTTCTGATGCACTACCATGTTAGTAACATCCAAATGGAGCCCAGTCATGAAGATGGTATTTACCGGCATGATGCTAAGATATTCCGACATCTCTGGACAAAGTTCTTTCTCCGGTACGATCGGTGCAGGAAGTCCTCCTCACCGAATCCCTTCCAGCACTGCTGCTTCTTTTTGCTTTAATAGCATAACATCAATAGGAGAACCAGCAGTGTGTGGGTCATGCTCCCGAATTAAGTCCACAACAAATCCTCCGAGCAGGGAGCCCCGACCCTTCAGGGCGGCCTCTCAACAACAGGCATGGAGAAGCCTGTCAATTCACAGCAAATGAGTCCAAAGAACAGAGGCCCGTTACCGGAGTCAGTTTCTTTATTCAGAAAAACACTGCACCAAGCGCTTCCTTAACCCTGCATGTTTCGGCGCTTCTGCCTTGGTCACGGGAGGAAGCAGTAGCAAAGTGCCTATGTGCGTGTGTTCATTTAAAACGTCCTGGGTCACATGACTGGTGCGGCATACATCTCCCAGAGTGCATCAGATGGCTCAAGTAAGTGCTGGTATTTTTATTTTACGAGAAGTTCTCATTTACATGGCATTATTCTTAATTTGCTCATTGCACATTTTCTGATGCACTACCATGTTAGTAACATCCAAATGGAGCCCAGTCATGAAGATGGTATTTACCGGCATGATGCTAAGATATTCCGACATCTCTGGACAAAGTTCTTTCTCCGGTACGATCGGTGCAGGAAGTCCTCCTCACCGAATCTCTTCCAGCACTGCTGCTTCTTTTTGCTATACTAGCATAACCTCAATAGGAGAACCAGCAGTGTGTGGGTCATGCTCCCGAATTAAGTCCACAACAAATCCTCCGAGCAGGGAGCCCCCGACCCTTCAGGGCGGCCTCTCAACAACAGGCACGGAGAAGCCTGTCAATTCACAGCAAATGAGTCCAAAGAACAGAGGCCCGTTACCGGAGTCAGTTTCTTTATTCAGAAAAATACTGCACCAAGCGCTTCCTTAACACTACATGTTTTGGCGCTTCTGCCTTGGTCACGGGAGGAAGCAGTAGCAAAGTGCCTACGTGCGTGTGTTCATTTAAAATGTCCTGGGTCACATGACTGGTGCGGCATACATCTCCAAGAGTGCATCAGATGGCTCAAGTAAGTGCTGGTATTTTTATTTTACGAGAAGTTCTCATTTACATGGCATTATTCTTAATTTGCTCATTGCACATTTTCTGATGCACTACCATGTTAGTAACATCCAAATGGAGCCCAGTCATGAAGATGGTATTTACCGGCATGATGCTAAGATATTCCGACATCTCTGGACAAAGTTCTTTCTCCGGTACGATCGGTGCATGAAGTCCTCCTCACCGAATCCCTTCCAGCACTGCTGCTTCTTTTTGCTATACTAGCATAACCTCAATAGGAGAACCAGCAGTGTGTGGGTCATGCTCCCAAATTAAGTCCACAACAAATCCTCCGAGCAGGGAGCCCCCGACCCTTCAGGGCGGCCTCTCAACAACAGGCACGGAGAAGCCTGTCAATTCACAGCAAATGAGTCCAAAGAACAGAGGCCCGTTACCAGAGTCAGTTTCTTTATTCAGAAAAACACTGCACCAAGCGCTTCCTTAACACTACATGTTTCGGCGCTTCTGCCTTGGTCACGGGAGGAAGCAGTAGCAAAGTGCCTACGTGCGTGTGTTCATTTAAAACGTCCTGGGTCACATGACTGGTGCGGCATACATCTGCCAGAGTGCATCAGATGGCTCAAGTAAGTGCTGGTATTTTTATTTTACGAGAAGTTCTCATTTACATGGCATTATTCTTAATTTGCTCATTGCACATTTTCTGATGCACTACCATGTTAGTAACATCCAAATGGAGCCCAGTCATGAAGATGGTATTTACCGGCATGATGCTAAGATATTCCGACATCTCTGGACAAAGTTCTTTTTCCGGTACGATCGGTGCAGGAAGTCCTCCTCACCGAATCCCTTCCAGCACTGCTGCTTCTTTTTGCTATACTAGCATAACCTCAATAGGAGAACCAGCAGTGTGTGGGTAATGCTCCCGAATTAAGTCCACAACAAATCCTCCGAGCAGGGAGCTCCCGACCCTTCAGGGCGGCCTCTCAACAACAGGCACGGAGAAGCCTGTCAATTCACAGCAAATGAGTCCAAAGAACAGAGGCCCGTTACCGGAGTCAGTTTCTTTATTCAGAAAAACACTGCACCAAGCGCTTCCTTAACCCTACATGTTTCGGCGCTTCTGCCTTGGTCATGGGTGGAAGCAGTAGCAAAGTGCTATATATATATATGTATAGATATCAATCAAAACAATACCCTTTCAGGCATAGAGTGACGCATAAATTATGCAAAAAAAGAAACAGGGAACTCTGGGTAGTTCTCAAGTTTAGGTGGAAAGCAGCTCCAGTATAGAGCACTCTCAATACCAGTAACATTCTAAATTTATTTACCTCAAATGTCTGCTTTTCTATCAAAGTCTTAGGCGTAGGATTAGCACAGTGCCATCCACGCTGAGATAGAAAGGGACAAAGTCTTTTGCCATTTCTACAGCAAAGTCTTTAAGCAAGGAGTAGCACAGTGCTATCTATGCAGAGCTGTAATATGGCCAAAGCCTTTTACCACTCCAGGCACAGTATTACAGCATTGGGTGGTAAAATACCATCCAAGCCAACCTGAAATGAATAAAATCAACCCCTGACATGTGTTTCACTCTCATTAGTGCTCTTCAGAAAGGTATAGCTCTGTCCAGACACAAGGGAGCACCCAGTTTTGCAACACTCATGAAATGGTGAGTGACATCACTAAGGACATCATGGATGACATCTCAAATGACAACACTAATAACATCACTGACTACATCATCCAGTGATTGTGAATGTTTTCTAAAAGCTTTTGAGTGTTAAACATACATACTTTGTATACTACTAATGAGTAAAACTATTTCTAACATATATTATGTGAGTGGCTGTGTCACTGTTTGTAGCTGTGTGTGAGTGGGCGTCTGAGTAGCTATATGGGTGTGTGAGTGGTTGTATGGGTGAATATATGGGTTTGTCAGTAGCTCTCTGGGTGAGTGAATGGCTGTGTGAGTGCCTGTATTGGTGAGTTAGTGGGTGAATGAGTGACTATGATTGAGTGAGTGGCTGTGTGAGTGGCTGTATCGGTGAGTGAGTGAGTGAGTGTATGAGTGGCTGTATGGGTGACTGAGTGAATGTGTGATTGCCTGCATGGGTAAGTGACAGGATGTGCAAGTGGCTGTATGGGTGAGTGGGTGGCAGTTTGAGTGGGTATTTGGTTAAATGAGTGGATATGTGAGTGGCTTTATTGGAGAGTGAGTGTCTGTGTGAGTGGCTTGTATGGATTGGAAATGGTTCTGTTGGTGCATGAGTATTTGGGTGAGTGAGTGTGTATGTGCATGGCTGTATTGGTGAAAAAGTAGGTATGTGAGTTGTTGCATGGGTGAGTGAGAAGCTGTATGGGTAAGTGAGGAGCTGTGTGAGTAGTTGTATGGGTAAGTGAGTGTGTGTATGAGTGCCTATATGGGTGAGTGAGTGGATGTGTGAATGGCTCTATGGATGAGAGAGTAGGTGTATGAGTGGCTGTATGGGTATGTGAGTAGATATATGAAATGTGGTATAGGGGTGTGATTGTATGAGAGGGTTTCTGTGGATGATATAATCAGTGAAGTCATCAGTGATGTCACAGAACATGTCTTGAGTGATGTAATATGTGAGGTCATAAGCACTACATCACGGGGTATACGTTATAGTTAGTTCAGGTAACTATAACTGCTGAATTTCTATGGTTTTGTGTGTGTACAATATACAGTATACTGGCCCTGTAACCTCTGTTTTTTCAGTGAATTTCTACATTTTTTTAAATTCGATTTCCTAACTATAACACCCCTGTAACCTTTGGTTTTTTCAATTCATTTTAAGGGTTTTTTAATGTTATTTCCTAACTATAACGTCCCTGTAAGGTTGTTTTTTCACTGACTATCTAAGGTTTTTTAAATTATATTTCCTAACTCTAACTGCCCTGTAACTCTTGTTTTTTGTGTGAATTTCAAATGTTTTTTTAAATTTGATTCCTAACTATTATGTACCTGTAACCTTTGATTTTTTGTGTGTGAATTATTATATTTTTTAATGATATGTCCTAACTATAACATTTGAGTTCTGAGTGGGCTTGTGAGTGTCTGAGTGGGTCTGTGAATGAGCGTGTGACTGTCTGAGTGTGTCTGTGAGTGTGTTTCTGAGTTTCTGAGTGGGTGTGTGAATGTCTATGTGGGTCTGTGAGTGGGTGTGTGGGTGTCTGTGTGGGTCTTTGTGGGTCTATGAGTGGATGTATGGGTCTGCGAGTGGGTCTATGAGTGTCTGTGTGGGTCTGTGAGTGGATGTGTGAGTATCTGTGAAGAGGTGTGTGAGTGTCTTAGTTGGTGTGTGAATGGGTGTGTGTGTCTCTATGGGTATGTGAGTGGGTGTGTGAGTGCCTGTGTGGATCTGTGAGAGGGTGTCTGAGTGAGTGACTGTGTGGGTCTGTGATTGGGTGTATTAGTACCTGTGTGGGTCTGTGAGTGAGTGTGTGAGTGGATGTGTGAGTGCATTTGTGAGTCTTTTACTACCTTTATGGTTCTGTGGGTGGGTGTGTGAGTATCTGTGTGGGTCTGTGAGTGGGTGTGTGAGTGTTTGAGTGGATATGTTGTTATATTCCATATAGGTACCCAATTATAGGCTCAGGTACTAATTGCACCTTTCACCTACATTGCCCTCATATTGCACTACATAACGGTTCTTAGGACTGACCTTTTACCTAGTTGAGGTAATGATTAGAGGACCTGGGGTTTTCTCCGAAAGGCCTAATCCTCATTCATTATGTATGGGGATTCTTGGAATCACAGCTGGACAGCAGGCCGAACATCTCCTGCATAAAAACTATGTACAAGGGTCATTCCTTCCGTCATCCTATTTCAACATGACACAGCAAAGTATATCCCCAGGGGGTATCACTTTGGGTATATATACACCATCTCTTGCTAAGGTAGAGAGAGGAGAAAAGGACTTCCATGCCGACACACTGACGCGAGATGCTGAGGCTCCTGGATGCAGATACTCCAGCTCACAGTGGTCTGACATCCCTTGCGGGGTGTCCACCTCGAGACCAGAACGGGGTCCCACAGTCTCTCACTTCAGGTAATAGGGTTGACTCTATCCTAGAGGGATTCTTGGCTTCCACACCTACATACATGCTAGGTACACTTAGGTACATCTAGTTAGGGTCGCATCATAGGAGTACGCTTTTATTACTGTCATGTATTTTTATACTTGCCTGTATTTATCATTTTAGCACTATGGTAGAAATCTACCATCCTTTTACTCTGTTAGTGCTTATAATCATCTATTTCTGTTACTGTCTAATGATTGTTTCAGCACATCTATTTTACACTAGAATAACGCTGGTTCAATAAATACTTATTGGAAAACGTCCCCATCATTTATTCTGTGTATCTCTCTCAGAGACAAAGTGAGCACGAACGCCTGAGCGACTAGTAGCACTGTTTCCACGATTCTGAGGGATCAGGGTTGTCATGTTCGATAGTTGCCTAGAACTATTCTCTAGTTGGTAAGAGGGGTTTCTAGTGGCACTGTGAGCTAGCTGGTATACAAGCTGACATACTCGGTGAGGGTGTCCGGAATCAGTTTGGACACCAAGCCAGCAGTGTATGTTGTCTAAACGCGCAGATCCTGTATAGGTTATATAGGGACTACACGACAATGTGAGTGTCTGTGATGGTCTGTGAGTGTGTGTGTGAATGCCTCTGTGGTTCTGTGAGTGGGTTTGTGAGTACCTGAATAGGTCTGTGAGTGGGTGCTTTGAGTGAATGAGTGGGTCTGTGAGTGGGCTTGTGAGTGCCTGTATGGGATTGTGAGTTAGTGTCTGAGTGGCTGTGTTTGCCTGTGTGGGACTCTAAGTGGGTGTGAAAGTAACAGCACAGAACTGTGAGTGGATGTGTGAGTCCCTATGTGGGTATGTGAGTGGGTCTGTGAGTGCCTGTAAGGGTCTGTGAGTGGGTGTTTCAATGCCTGTATAGGTGTGAGAGTAGGTGTGTAAGTGCCTATTTTGTTCTATGAGTGGGTTTGTGAGTACCTGCATGGCAATGTGAGTGGGTGTATATGCCTGCGTAGGTCTGGGAGTGTGTGCATGACTGCATGTACAGGTCTGTAAATGGGTGAGAGTACCTGGGTGTGTGTCTGAGTGAGTCTAAATGTGTTGGGTTTTCATTAAAAGTGTGTCAAGATTCACAGATCTGTCCAAGATTTACATTTGAGGGCCGCGCTGAGCCTCGCGGGGGATCTATGGATTCCCAAAATAAAAAAATGATAAAGCTCAATTTTGTACCCAACATAGGTCTCTCTGACACTTCTCTAACACATCCAGGGGGCCAGGGTACCTCTACCCTGACCCCTTTAATCATTTTGCAGAAAGATTTTATGTCCCCGGGACCATTCCCCAATACTTAAAATGGTGACCTTAAACTCCAGGTCAGGTTGTTGTCAGCCAATCACTTCGTTGCTGGTGGTATGTGAGTTTGCAGATCCACCACAGGGGATCCTTGGAGGGTCTGTGTCCCTAAATTAGCAATTTTGTTTTTCTTTTATAACAAGACAACTACTGAATGGATTTACACCAAATCACAAAAGGTTTCTTTCTGGACCAAGGGCTATCTCTTTTCCAAATTTGGTGTGATTCTGCCCAGTAGTTCGAGCTGTAGTCGTGTTCAAAATCCTTATGGCAAATTGCATGGGAAAAGCACATTTTTTGACACCTCCATTTCCCCGCACCGGCTTGACCGATCATCACTCCGAAATTGTCCCTGCAGAACTATATAGAAGTAGAAGTAGAGCGCGTTCCGAGGGGTCTCCGCATCCTAATAACGCCAACATACCAGAATCCTAACCCCCAGCTTCTGGAGGAGTGGTCTTCGCTAATGGCAGCAACATGCAAGAACATGCTGGGTCTCCTTGCGAAATACGCCGCAATTGAGCTGGAACAAATTGGGGAGGAAATTAAGCTTCTGCGTGACTCGCTGGAGAAACATGAGTCTCAAAATGAAATAAGTAGCTTTCTAAAGGACATGGATTTGAGACTACACAAGTACGAGGAAGGTATCAAGTCCAAGAAACGCTGGAAGTTTACCAGAGACCGCAACGATTACGCACAGGGGCGTATATTAACCTTCGGGCATAAATATGATGCTGCAAGGAAGGATTTGCTACGAACTGAGACTGCCAGAATCCAAGAATCTGAAACCTCGGAGTCCAGTTCTGAGGCGCCATCTGATGTGGACGAGCGACAAGGTGCTGCTGCACCGATAAGAAGCACATTTCCTTCACACACTGAGTATCGTTTTTTACGGGAGAGCATGGTGGAAAAAAGAGACCACCACGAGGAAGAGGCGCAAGCAGCGAACGAGGAAGAGACAAGTCAGGAGAGGAGGGGAAAACCAAAGGAAACGAGACGCCATATGGGAGAGGACAACGGTGATCCAAGCCAACAAGTAATGGGTGAGCAAAACAATGACAATTTATCCATTATTAACATTTCCTCACACCACATTACCCCTGCAGAATGCTCAGTCCTTGAATTGTGCCTTTCTTTCTGCCCCACTGCCAATTTTAACTTTCCTAGAACTCGTATTGACATCTACTTATTTATAAGGAAACTGAAGCCTCTCAAGGTGCACACATTAAGGAATGGCAGAGCTATCACTCAAGGGGGTGGGCAATCTGACTCTGGGGGTGGGGACACTAACCCACTGACAATGTCCGATATTGAATTGCTTGCTGCTCTCGGAGAGATTGAACAGGGAAGTCAGGACTGGGTCATTGACCGTGACCTACTTGAGAACATGGGCATTGCGGTGGACCGCAAATCCAGGAATGATTTCAAACCCAAATCTAGATACAACCCTGTGACCCTACATGATGGCATCAACACATATCATGAGACCATCCTCTCTGACCTCGTGGCACTTTGGCAAACGCAAAAGAATCCTTTTGCCAGTAATTTGACACCAGCCCAGAAGCTGGGCTTGCAATCTCTCCAACGGGCTGATACATTTGTCATCAAGCCCTCGGACAAGGGGGGCAATGTTGTCCTCTGGGATCTCAATAAATACAGGGCTGAAGCAAAGAGGCAGTTAGAGTACTCGGGGAGCTATCTGAGATCTCACCAGTCGGAATACAATGAAACTATCAAACAATATCACCAACTACTTGAGGCATGGCACGACAAAGGAACTCTGAGACACAATGAGTTCCAATTCCTCATGACCAAGAAACCGATGGCCCCTGTCTTCTATATGCTCCCGAAAGTGCATAAGAGCATCACTGAACCACCGGGCAGACCGATCATTGCGGCCAACCAGAGTCTGCTTGAGAATTCCTCTATCTATCTTGACTACTTTCTCTGTAAATATGTGTTCAATTTGCCCTCATATTGTAGGGACACCATGGATTTTCTCTCAAGATACAGGGCATTCCATGGAAAGATACATACCTACTGGCCACTATAGATGTGGTGTCTTTGTACACCTGCATAGAGCATGACCAGGGCCTTGAAGCTTGTAAATACTTCTTCAGGGATAGACCACTTTCCATGTTTGATCACACTATGTTGCTGCTAGACATGTTGAGTTTTTGCTTACATAATAATTGTTTTCTCTTTGAAGATACCTGGTATAAGCAATACACTGGTACTGCCATGGGGAGTTGCTTCGCCCCCAGCTACGCCTGTATCTTTATGGGGTGGTGGGAGGCAGAGCAACTCTGGCACCAGGGCAATGACCATTACATGGACAACCTTATCCTGTGGACCTGCTACATTGACGACATTTTTCTGATATGGGATGGTCCACAGGATTCGCTTCAGAACTTCATTGCAGGGTTGTCTGTAAATGAACTCAATTTGAAATTCACAAGTAAGATTCAACGCACTAGTGTTGAATTTCTTGATGTCTTGGTAGAGATCAGGGACGATTGTGTACATACCAGCTTGTTTAGAAAATCCATGGCTGGGAACAGTGTCTTGCATGCACGGAGCCACCACCCAGATGGCTTAAAGAGGAGTATCCCTTATGGTGAGCTCCTACGAGCTAAGCGTAATTGTAGCTCCAAGGAAAGTTGTACTATAGAGGAACTCAACATGTTTGGTAGATTCAGAGCACCCGGTTATTCCGGGAAAACCATAAGAATAGCCACTGAGAAGGCAGCAGGCAGAGACAGAGATAGTCTCCTGGTCCCCAAAAATCAGAAAGGAAACAAACAGGAGGTTAGACTCATCACGACCTTTTCGGCGGCTTCACAGGCACTGCGCAGTATAGTCAGCAAACATTGGTATCTAGTCAGGCAGGATGTGGTCATTGGCAAACTGGTCAGCCCCAAACCGCACATCACATTTCGCAAATGTAAGTCATTGCAGGACATGCTTGTACACAGCCATTTTACACCAAAAGGTAACAGTTCTGGCTCCTGGCTTAAGGAACTCGCAGGCTTCCACAAATGCGGCCGTTGCAAGGCGTGCAGCAATAGTCGCAATGTGAGAAGCTACCATTTGCCGGTGGGCAGAGATGAAAAGATATTGTCATTCATTAACTGTAACACTGAATTTGTTGTGTATGTCCTTGTCTGTGTCTGTGGTTTGCGCTATGTAGGTAGCACCATCTTTCCCGTGAAGAAGCGCATTTTAGAGCATCTGCGCGCGGTGAAGAATAGAGATCTGACTTACACGGTGGCTAAGCATTGCGTGTTGGAACATGCTGACATCTCTGACATTAGCTCAAAGCTCTCCTATTTTGGCATTGACAGGGTTCTGGTTCATCCCAGAGGAGGGGACTGTGAGAAGTTGGCCTGGTATATGCTGTCCACTAATTATAGTGGGCACCTTGCACCAGTCCAAACAACCCCTTATTGGAGATAGGTTAAAGACAACCTTATTGAAAGCTATCCTAGTGGTAGCTATGGAGAGCAGCCTTCAGGCTAAGTCTTGAAGGAATGTAAAGCAGCTTGTTTTACCAGTCTATAATCTCTTGAGTGACCAAATGAAAGAGCACCACACCAGGTATATATTCAAAATATATGTATTTATTGCTAAACACACCCCTCTAGTCTCTTTATGAGGCTAGAGTTCAAGTACATAAGTTATAAGATATTAAATCACAGTAATAGCACAAATACACGTTTGGGCCCTAGGGGCGTACCAAACCATATACCAATAAAGTGGTATGCGAACCACGACTGAACTAGACACTAGGCCTAGAGCCTCTAGAAGTGCTTGGACCACAAGGAACCACCCAAGGTAGTGACACAGGGGACCTACGGGAGACGCGTGCAGTGTAAATACACAACCGCGATACGCCGTTGACTTCTATGGAGAAAGTCGGGATCGGTAAAATAGAGAAAAGGGACACTTAAAAGAGGACTAGGACAAAACCCTTTGAGATCTAGGACTTTGAAGAGTCTCTACCCACGGGAGCACCGGAGTACTCGTGTTACCTCACCCAGGGAAGCCGGGTGCATAGGTGCCTTTCAGGGTCGGGTTTCGTCGTCGATTCGAATGGCGATCTGCTGCAAAGTGCTGCTGGCGGCCAAGAGAAAAGTGTCCGGGTGGATCCAAGAGTGGATCGGAGTTCTGAAGAACCTGAAAGCAGAGGGGACAGAGTCTGGGTCACTAGCCAGTGACCAGGAAGGCGATGGACAGATGCCCACCGATGTCGAGTGCTTCAGGTGCGTTGACGGTCGTCTTGACTCTTCAGCCACGAGGTCCAGGAGGTGTTGTCGGCGACCAGGAGCAGGATTCGGGCTGGTACATGATGTCTGTCGAGTGCTGAGGTGTCGGCGACCGGATTGGACCCAACAAGCCTTGGCAACGGCAAGTCTCGGTGAAGATGTAGATCGTCAATGGTGCAGACCAGCAAGGTCTGTGGAACTCACCCAGCAAGGGTAAGTGAGGGCAGGCCTGGAGCAACCAGGATGCCAAGTAAGAAAAGGATTGGCCTTCGTTAAGGGCTACTAGCCAACGGGCTAGCGACCGCGAAGGAGCCTCATGATGCCGCACGTGGATCTGGCTTACAGGACACTCGTATAGTGGGAGCCAGTGATCTTCGGTGCAGGTGGTGCTGGAGGCTAGGGCTACTCGGAGCCCAAAGCACGACTTCTTGGGAGACCCAGAAGAGGATGCACTTGCAAATGTGCTCGGTGTCCAGGGGTCACGGTCTCAAGTCACCCACGATAGCCACGGGCCTCAGCTTTGCTGGGGACTCAGGGTAGCCTCGGGGAAGTCTGAGAATCTACCTCTGGTGATGCGATGACTTCGGCGTCCGACGGGAGCTTCAGAAATACGAACCGGACAGATGCTTCTTTGGTGCCTGCCAAGCAGGGGAGTCACTCCTTGACCCCAAGGGAGATTCTTCAGTCCTCTAATCGTGAGTAGAGCGTCGAAGGTCCAGGATTCAGTTTCAGAGTTTCATCCAGGGATAATCTAAAGTCCTAAGGACTGGGTTCCTACCTTTATTCTAAAAATAGGGGTTGGACTACTCTGTGGCCCCACCTATGGGTGGGTCAGGGCAGAGGGGTGGCTACACCCCTTTCCCTTTGTCCAGTTCACGCCAAAGCAGGGGCTGCAAGCCCCTGATCCGGTTTGAACTGGGGTATGCACAGGGACACCAAATGTGCCCCCAGTGCAGGACTTCAAAGCACCCGAAAGTGCTCCCGCCCAGCCCCAATACACATTATCCTGTCTGGGGAGGTGGTCACACCTCCCTGGGACAGGAAACCTATTGTCCAGGCCTCCCCTGCCAGAGTTTCGTCCAGCAGCAGGAGGCCAGACTCGTGTCTGTGGCAGCAGCATCCATTTTGTGATGCCAGGGCTCTGGAAAGAAGTTACCGGACTCGTCAGAGTTAACATGTCTTTCCCTCTAGAAGGGTGGAATGCTACCCCCGCCGCCAGGATTGGCGGGGGGGTAGTATTCCAAGATGTTTGACACCAAACACGACATGTTTAGGTGCAGGCATTCCAAAGTTAGCATTTTACCGCGAGGATATAATGCGCTTAAGAGTATATGGTCAGGCTGCACTACAAACAGCATCAGAGATGGTCTCCAAACGCTGTAGAGGGGCCCTGCTCATGCAGGGGCACCCTCTCACATAGGAACCATGCACTCTGCCTTTAGGATTGATAAGGCCTGCCTTAGGAGTGACTTATAGGTTTATATGTGTGTATGTATTTCGTGATATAGGTAACCTATATCACAGTAAGGGGTGCATGCACCACCTTACCCAGGCTGCAGTAGCAGACCTGTGGTGTCAGTTTGGATGGCCTTCCAGGGGTGGCATAATACATGATGCAGCCCCTGGCAGGCCTCTGAGGTACCTATGCCCTTGGTACATAGTATACCATATACTAGGGACTTATAAGGGCACTCCAGATCCCAATCAGTGATGTGCCTAAGGCACATGGAAACCATTTTAGAGAGGAAGCAGCTAGGCTGGGGTTCTGATTAGCAGGGCCCCAGCCAGACTAATGTCGAAAAACAGTGAAGCATCAGCAAACAGTGGGGGTACCCATGTGAAGCAGATCCTACTCTCCTACACAACCCCCCCCCCCAAACGTAGGGACATTAAACTAACCTTGCCCAGTTAAGTCTTCATGTTCTAAGTGGAAATACCTAGAGAGTCCATCTGCATTCGCATGGTTACTCCCAGGCCTATGTTCCACTGTAAAGTCCATCCCCTGTAGGGAAATGGACCACCTAAGCAGTTTGGGGTTTTCACCCTTCATTTGTTTTAGCCATAAGAGGGGCTTATGGTCTGTCTGAACCAGGAAGTGGGTACCAAACAAGTATGGCCTCAACTTCTTCAGAGCCCAGACCACAGCAAAGGCCTCCTCTCTATGGCTGACCAACGTTTCTCTCTAGGGGTCAGCCTTCTGCTAATAAAAGCTACTGGCTGATCCTGACCTTCTTCATTCAATTGTGACAGTACAGCCCCTACCCCCAATTCAGATGCATCAGTTTGAACAATGAACTTCTTGGAGTAATCAGGACTCTGCAGAATTGGAGCAGTGCACATGGCCTGCTTGAGGTCATCAAATGCCTTTTGACAGCTAACTGTCCACTGAACCTTTTGGGCATTTTCTTAGAAGTTAAGTCATTCAGGGGTGTCACTATTGATCCATACCCCTTGACAAATCTCCTATAGTACCCAGTCAGGCCTAAGAAGGCTCTCACCTGAGTCTGGGTAGTGGGAGCAGTCCAGTCCATGATGGTCTGGATCTTGCTCTGCAAAGGTTGAACCTGGCCTCCACCCACAAGGTGGCCCAGGTACACAACCTGACTCTGCCCTATCTGGCACTTAGTGGCCTTGATAGTCAGGCCTGCCTTTTGCAGGGCCTGTAAAACATTCCTGAGGTGGACCAGGTGATCCTCCCAGGTGGAGCTAAAGACAGCAATATCATCTAGATAAGCTGCACTATAGGCTTCCAGTCCTGTGAGAACTGTATTCACCAACCTCTGGAAAGTGGCAGGTGCATTCTTCAGACCAAAGGGCATTACCACAAATTGATAATGCCCACTAGGGGTTGAGAATGCTGTTTTGGGCTTTGCAGTATCAGCTAGTCTGATCTGCCAGTAGCCAGCTGTTAGGTCAAATGTGCTGAGATATTTGGCAGAGGCCAAAGTATCTATGAGCTCATCTGCCCTGGGTATTGGATGGGCATCAGTCCTAGTGATTGCATTGAGACCCCTGTAGTCCACACAAAACCTCATCTCTCTTTTTCCACCACTGGTGTGAGGTTTCGGTACAAGGACTACTGGACTAGCCCAAGGGCTATCTGAGGGTTCAATAACTCCCAATTCCAACATTTGCTGGACTTCAGTCCTGATACAGTCCCTGACATGGTCAGGTTGCCTATAAATCTTGTTTTTAATAGGCAGACTGTCCCCAGTGTCCACTTCATGAGTGCACCAGGTGGTCTGACTGGGTGTCAGTGAAAACAAATGTCTAAACTGATTGAGGACTTGCCTGCAATCAGCTTGTTGCTGGGTAGTGAGGCTGCCTGCCAAGGCTACACCATCAACTGACCCATCGTCAGGGTTCTGTGAGAGCAGGTCAGGGAGTGGGTCACTCTCTTCCTCCTGCCCTTCATCAGTAGCCATGAGCAAGCCCATGTCTGCCCTGTCCACATATGGTTTTAACCTGTTGACATGGAGAACCCTGTAGGGACTCCTGGGTGTTCCTAGGTCCACTAAATAAGTGACCTCACCCTTCTGCTCAACAATAGTGTGGGGTCCACTCCATTTATCTTGGAGAGCTGCTGGGGCCACTGGCTCCAACACCCACACCTTCTGTCCTGGCTGGTAAACAGCCAGAACAGCCTTTGGTCATGCCAGGCCTTCTGAAGTTCCTGGCTAGCCTCAAGGTTTTTGGTTGCCTTTTTCATGTACTCAGCCATCCTGGAGCGGAGACCAAGTACATAGTCCACTATATCTTGCTTTGGGGGCTTGAGAGGTAACTCCCATCCTTCCTTCACCAAGCACAGTGGACCCCTCACAGGGTGGCCAAACAGAAGTTCAAAAGGGCTGTAACCAACCCCCTTCTGAGGCACCTCCCTATATGCGAATAAAAGGCAGGGCAAGAGTATGTCCCATCTACGCCTAAGCTTTTCTGGGAGCCCTTTAATCATGCCCTTCAAGGTTTTGTTGAATCTCTCAACTAAACCATTGCATTGTGGGTGATAGGGTGTGGTGAACTTATAAGTCACTCCACACTCCTTCCACATTGCTTTTAAGTACCCAGACATGAAGTTAGCACCCCTGTCTGATACTACCTCCTTAGGAAAGCCCACTCTTGAGAAGATTCCCAGGAGGGCCCTTGCCACCACAGGTGCTGTAGTGGTCCTGAGGGGAATAGCTTCTGGGTACCTGGTGGCATGATCCACTACCACCAGGATAAACCTGTGCCCAGAGGCTGTTTGGGGATCCATGGGACCAACAATGTCAATCTGTACCCTTTCAAAGGGCACCCCCACCACAGGTAGTGGTATCAGGGGGGCCTTTGTAGTGCCACCTGCTTTGCCACTGGCTTGGCAGGTTACACAGGAGCGACAAAACTCCTTACTGTCTTCAGACATGTGGGGCCAGTGAAAGTGAGGGACTATTCTGTCCCAAGTGTTGTTCTGGCCCAGGTGACCTGCTAAGGGAATATCATGGGCTAGGGTCAATAGGAAGCCCCTGAACTTCAAAGGTATTACCAACCTCCTGGTAGCACCAGGCTTGGGGTCTCTACTCTCTGAGTACAGGAGTCCATCATCCCAATACACTGTATGGGGACCACTAGCTTTCCCAGCAGCCTCAGCAGCAGCTTGCTGTCGGAGGGGTTCAAGGGAGGGGCAGCTCTGCTGCTCCTGGCTCAGATCTGCCCTAGAAGGTCCCCCTGTCCCCAAGAACTCAACCTGGTCAGGTTCAAGTTCCTCTGGGACAGTTCCTTCTTCAGGGCTGAGATCATCCCCCTCAAGGGACTGATCTTCCTCCTGAGCCAAGGGGGAAGGCACTGCCTTAACCCTACTACTCCTCCTCTTGGAAGGCACTTGGTCCATTCTTCCAGAATCCAAGGCCTGTTCAGTGCTAGACATTTTGGCTTGTGACCTGGTCACAGCAAACACATCTGCAGGGATCCCCAGCATTTCTGCATGGGTCCTGAGCTCCACTTCTGCCCAAGCAGAAGTCTCTAAGTCATTGCCAAGCAAGCATTCGACTGGTAGGTTTGCACTTACCACAACCTTCTTAAGGCCAGTTACCCCTCCCCAGGAGAAGTTAACAACTGCCAGAGTATGGTCTGTTCTGACATTGCTAGCATTGGTCACTTGGTACATCTCACCAAGCATAACTTGCCCAGGAAGCACAAGGTCTTGTGTCACCATTGTGACACTTGCCCCTGTGTCCCTAAATGCCAAAGCCTCACGTCCATTGATTAAAGGCTGTTGTCTGTACTTGCCCAGATTACTGGGACTCACAGTGGAGGTCACATCCATGCCTCCATCACAGACTAACACAGCCTGAGTCAGTTCCCTGACTAGGTCAGAGCCCAACTCAGTTCCCAGGGTGAACCCTACTAAACCCTTTGCTGGAGCACTTCCACCAACTGTACTAGGGGGAACAGGTGCCTTAGGGGCATTGGTGGGTGCTGGACTGGAGTCTTTGGACTGGTCCAAGACTGGTCCAGTGGGTCTTTTGCTTACAGACCTTGCACCATGGTTTTCTTTGGCCTTTCCCTTTGGTAGACTGTGAATCCCCACCAGAAGAAGATTTTTGGGGGCCTGATGAAGACTTTTGATCTTTACCCTTCTCCCCACCCTTTTCAGAGTTCTTAGCATCTTGCTTCTTGGTTTCCCCACCTTGGTTCTGTACCTTCTGCTTCACCATGGTTCTGACCCATTTGTCTGCCTTCTTTCCCAATTCTTGGGGAGAGGTCAGATCAGAGTCTACCAGGTATTGATGCAACAGCTGATTTTGACAGTTATTAAGAATCTGCTCCCTCATTATCAGATTGTACAATCCTGAGAAGTCACACACCTTACTGCCCATTAACCAGCCTTCAAGAGCCTTGGCAGAACAATCCACATAGTCTACCCAGTCTTGAGTCTGTGCTTTTTGGGTGTCTCTGAACTTCAACCTGTACTGTTCAGTGGTTAGGCCAAACCCATCAATAAGAGCACTCTTCAAGACCTTGTAATTATCAGCATCCTCCTCTCTAACAGTGAGGAGCTTATCTCTACCTTTGTCAGCAAAGGAGAGCCACAAGATTGCTGCCCACTGCTCCTGAGGGACCTTCTGTACTTTACAGGCCCTCTCCAATGCAGTTATCCATTTGTGGATATCATCCCCACTCTGGTAGGGAGGGACAATCTTGCTCAGGTTCCTATGGTCATAGGACCTTTCCCTATCTCTAGGGATCTGGCTGCCACCATGGGACTCTAGTCCCAAC
Source organism: Calotriton arnoldi (assembly GCA_963921515.1). Taxonomy (NCBI): domain Eukaryota; kingdom Metazoa; phylum Chordata; class Amphibia; order Caudata; family Salamandridae; genus Calotriton; species Calotriton arnoldi. The sequence continues at coordinate 54,626 of CAWUFW010018652.1, read as the reverse complement.
TTTCTTTTCTCTCTAAAGAGATCAAGGGACTCCCTGTCTAAGGCTACTTGCTTCCTTCTGAGTTCAAGCTGAGCTTCCTCATATTGAATCAGCCTCTTTCTTCTCTCATGAGAGGATTCCCTCCTATGAGATGAGACAGAGCTCCCTATTGAGGTGCCAGAGTGGTTGGACTCCTGAGAAGGAGACCTAGACCTCCTGGTCACACTCATAATCCTTCCTGGGGGACAAAGGGTGCATCATTCTGATCCTCCTCTTCCTCCTCCCCAGGAGGGGTTGGATTTTCCAGGTCAGGGTCATTGTCACCCTCCTGGCCAGTTTCAGAGGGGGGGCTGGGGGTATTGGTACCCCTGGTCCCTTCCACATCTTCTGCCCCACCCTCAGCTCCTACCCCTTCAGTCCCTACAGGCTTACTAAGGTCATAAGCCACCAACAACTCCTTGAGGTGTTGGGTGGTGGGGCTTTGGCCTGTCCTTATTTTTCTCAAGTTACATAAAGCTCTCAATTCCAAGAATGGGAGTGTATCATACTTGGAGGGTGGAAGCTCAATGGCTTCCTGCAAGGATTCTATGGATCCTGCCCTTAAAGACATTACTAGTGTGGTGTGGTGTATGCACTACCTACTCTAGTGTGGCCTACTAAACTCTCTTGAGTTGTAGAAAGGGTTGTGCTATCCCTTAACACACAACTCTAAGTTCAGTAGAACTTACTGTATTTCTAAGCTTAAATTATATGTACCTTAGGTACCTTTAGTGGTTTTCAGTTGATCAATTCAATTGAGATTATCTGGTAAAACAATAGCAAGCTGGAATCCCACACGCTGCACACCAATGTGAGAAGTTGGCCTGGTATATGCTGTCCACTAATTATAGTGGGCACCTTGCACCAGTCCAAACAACCCCTTATTGGAGATAGGTTAAAGACAACCTTATTGAAAGCTATCCTAGTGGTAGCTATGGAGAGCAGCCTTCAGGCTAAGTCTTGAAGGAATGTAAAGCAGCTTGTTTTACCAGTCTATAATCTCTTGAGTGACCAAATGAAAGAGCACCACACCAGGTATATATTCAAAATATATGTATTTATTGCTAAACACACCCCTCTAGTCTCTTTATGAGGCTAGAGTTCAAGTACATAAGTTATAAGATATTAAATCACAGTAATAGCACAAATACACGTTTGGGCCCTAGGGGCGTACCAAACCATATACCAATAAAGTGGTATGCGAACCACGACTGAACTAGACACTAGGCCTAGAGCCTCTAGAAGTGCTTGGACCACAAGGAACCACCCAAGGTAGTGACACAGGGGACCCACGGGAGACGCGTGCAGTGTAAATACACAACCGCGATACACCGTTGACTTCTATGGAGAAAGTCGGGATCGGGAAAATAGAGAAAAGGGACACTTAAAAGAGGACTAGGACAAAACCCTTTGAGATCTAGGACTTTGAAGAGTCTCTACCCACGGGAGCACCGGAGTACTCGTGTTACCTCACCCAGGGAAGCCGGGTGCATAGGTGCCTTTCGGGGTCGGGTTTCGTCGTCGATTCGAATGGCGATCTGCTGCAAAGTGCTGCTGGCGGCCAAGAGAAAAGTGTCCGGGTGGATCCCAGAGTGGATCGGAGTTCTGAAGAACCTGAAAGCAGAGGGGACAGAGTCTGGGTCACTAGCCAGTGACCAGGAAGGCGATGGACAGATGCCCACCGATGTCGAGTGCTTCAGGTGCATTGACGGTTGTCTTGACTCTTCAGCCACGAGGTCCAGGAGGCGTTGTCGGCAACCAGGAGCAGGATTCAAGCTGGTACACGATGTCTGTCGAGTGCTGACGTGTCGGCGACCGGATTGGACCCAACAAGCCTTGACAACGGCAAGTCTCGGTGAAGATGTAGATCGTCGATGGTGCAGACCAGCAAGGTCTGTGGAACTCACCCAGCAAGGGTAAGTGAGGGCAGGCCTGGAGCAACCAGGATGCCAAGTAAGAAAAGGATTGGCCTTCGTTAAGGGCTACTAGCCAACGGGCTAGCGACCGCGAAGGAGCCTTGTGACGCCGCACGTGGATCTGGCTTACAGGACACTCGTGGAGTGGGGGCCAGAGATCTTCGGTACAGGTGGTGCTGGAGGCTAGGGCTACTAGGAGCCCAAAGCACGACTTCTTGGAAGACCCAGAAGAGGATGCACTTGCAAATGTGCTCGGTGTCCAGGGGTCACAGTCTCAAGTCACCCACGATAGCCACGGGCCTCAGCTTTGCTGGGAACTCAGGGTAGTCTCGGGGAAGTCTGAGAATCTACCTCTGGTGATGCGATGACTTCGGCGTCCGACGGGAGCTTCAGAAATGCGAACTGGACAGATGCTTCTTTGGTGCCTGCCAAGCAGGGGAGTCACTCCTTGACCCCAAGGGAGATTCTTCAGTCCTCTAATCGTGAGTAGAGCGTCGAAGGTCCAGGATTCAGTTTCAGAGTTTCGTCCAGGGATAATCTAAAGTCCTAAGGACTGGGTTCCTACCTTTATTCTAAAAATAGGGGTTGGACTACTCTGTGGCCCCACCTATGGGTGGGTCAGGGCAGAGGGGTGGCTACACCCCTTTCCTTTGTCCAGTTCGCGCCAATGCAGGGGCTGCAAGCCCCTGATCCGGTTTGAACTGGGGTATGCACAGGGACACCAAATGTGCCCCCAGTGCAGGACTTCAAAGCACCCGAAAGTGCTCCCGCCCAGCCCCAATACACATTATCCTGTCTGGGGAGGTGGTCACACCTCCCTGGGACAGGAAACCTATTGTCCAGGCCTCCCCTGCCGGAGTTTCGTCCAGCAGCAGGAGGCCAGACTCGTGTCTGTGGCAGCAGCATCCATTTTGTGATGCCAGGGCTCTGGAAAGAAGTTACCGGACTCGTCAGAGTTAACATGTCTTTCCTCTAGAAGGGTGGAATGCTACCCCCGCCGCCAGGATTGGTGGGGGGTAGTATTCCAAGATGTTTGACACCAAACACGACATGTTTAGGTGCAGCCATTCCAAAGATAGCATTTTACCGCGAGGATATAATGCGCTTAAGAGTATATGGTCAGGCTGCACTACAAACAGCATCAGAGATGGTCTCCGAACGCTGTAGAGGGGCCCTGCTCATGCAGGGGCACCCTCTCACATAGGAACCATGCACTCTGCCTTTAGGATTGATAAGGCCTGCCTTAGGAGTGACTTATAGGTTTATATGTGTGTATGTATTTCGTGATATAGGTAACCTATATCACAGTAAGGGGTGCATGCACCACCTTACCCAGGCTGCAGTAGCAGACCTGGGGTGTCAGTTTGGATGGCCTTCCAGGGGTGGCATAATACATGCTGCAGCCCCTGGCAGGCCCTCTGAGGTACCTATGCCCTTGGTACATAGTATACCATATACTAGGGACTTATAAGGGCACTCCAGATCCCAATCAGTGATGTGCCTAAGGCACATGGAAACCATTTTAGAGAGGAAGCAGCTAGGCTGGGGTTCTGATTAGCAGGGCCCCAGCCAGACTAATGTCGAAAAACAGTGAAGCATCAGCAAAAAATGGGGGTACCCATGTGAAGCAGATCCTACTCTCCTACAGGGACCGTGAGAGAAAGCTCCGGCGACTGGAATCGGAATATATCATCCGCCTTCAGAGCAAGATCCCCGGTGGTTTAAACCAAGAGGAAGATCTTCATGTCCACCTAGGATAGCTGCATGACCACCTGAGATACTTCTTATAACCCCCCCCTTGGATCTCGTAAATTTGTCATCTATCTGCATATTACAGTTCCATCTGAACCCTAAGCGTATTGCTGTACTGTCACTCTTGTTCAAGCGGCTGCTTGAATTAGTGGTGTCTTGCTTTTTACGCTCCCTCTTTTTCTCCTTTTTAGCACCTAGGGTGGAGTATCACTAGTGTTTAGCAATATCGGGTAAACCTTATAGTTTATTTCTTTTTTTAAATATTTTTCTGCAACTTGTCTTCATCATTCCCCTTGCCTGTTCATTATAGGTTTTTAAGTGGGAATGGGTTACTTCAGAACCTGGATGGGGAGTTGGCACCTTGGCTCAGCAGGGTCACTTGACATAGTACACCCAGTAGGATCCTATAGGGCAATTGGATGTAGGACCACTTGGTCTGTCCACCATTAGTATCACCACTGTATTCCCTCCTTTGACCTACATGGATTTAAATTGGGAACAGGGTAGATAAACTTTGAGCTGATGTATGAACTAAAGCACACTGGTGCAATGAGATGCCACATTTTATAATGCCCATCCATTATTATTACTAAGACATGTTGTTGTTTCACGTGATTTATGTGTTTTTTACCTATCATGCATTCACTTGCTATTTTTCACGTGTTTGTAAAACGTGAACTAAGTCTGTCCTTTATCATACCAGACCTTTAACAGATTGTTTTGTTTATGTTTATACATTTATGTTTCTATGACATGCTAAACATTTAAATACAGCCACTTCCTGGGCAGGAAGTGACTTTGACAAAGACCGTGAGGTTGAAACGCGTCAGCAAGCAATAAATCTTTTCTCTTCAAACGAATCCTGAGTGCGTCTTTACCTTTCGTTGCACAACTGAAGGACATTGCAGATATATATATATATATTCACTGAAAAAACCATAGGTTTCAGACACGTTATAGTTAGGAATTAGCATTTAAAAACCTTTGAAATTCACTGAAAAAACCATAGGTTTCAGGCACGTTATAGTTAGAAATTAGCAGTTAAAAAACCTTAGAAATTCACTGAAAAAACCATAAGGTTTTAGGGACAGTTATAGTTAGTTGGACATTGCACTCGTACAAAACCCGTGAAATTCCCCCGTTATAGTTAGTTCAGGTAACTATAACTCACGCCCGCAATGCACTGCTGATGACGTCACATATTACATCACTCATGACATGGTCAGTGACATCACTGATGACATCACTGATGACATCTCAAATGACATCACTGATGACATCATCCAGTGACTGTGTGTTTCTGTAAAGTTTAAATATTTTTTATATATATAGGGAAAGGCGTATTGAAGAATGAGTGGGTGTATAAGTGTCTGTATGGATGATTTAGTAGGTGCGTGACTAACTCGATAAGTGAGTGATTAAACGTATCTTACTGAATGCATGGGTTAGTGACTAAACTGGGTGAATGTCTGTATCCGTCTGTCTGTTGCTGTGTAAGTGGTGCATGGGTTTGTGAATAGCTACATGAGTGTCTATATGAGTTATTGATTGGTTGTCTGAGTATCTGTATGGGTGCCTGAGTGTTTGTGTGGGTGGGGTGTGTGCGACTCTGTGCATAGATGTGTGAGTGGGTGATTCACTGGGTGGATGGTTTCAAGAGTGCATCTGTGATAGACTGTATGGGTGGGTAAGTGTGTGTAAGAGTGTGTTAGTGAGTGAATGTATGTCCCAGTGGTACATGTGTGAGTAACTACATATGTGAAAGGCAGTATATATGTGTGTTGGAGTATATAAATAGCTATAAGCGAGAGTGTGTGATTGTGCGAGTGACTGTATGGATGAGTGTGTGCTTGTATCAGGGATTGTATAAGAGCGTAAGAATGTGCTAGTATTTGTATGAGTAAGTGAGCTGGTGTGTGTATAACTGTATAGGTGAGTAAATGGCAGTGTGTTTAATTATTTGCATGACTGACTAGGTGTGTGAGTACCTCTATGGATGAGTGGCGGTGTTTGAGTGTCTATATAGGAGTATGAGTGCATATGATAGTCCTGTACTGAGTGACCATAAGTATCAGTGACTGTACGGGTGAGTGAGTGGATGTGTGTGTGTGTAGACCTAAGAATCAGTGAGTGGGTATGTAGTTATTGGTGTTGGAGTGTCTATGGTTTTGAGAATGGCAGTCTGTAATTTAGAGTGGGTGTATCAAAGGTTATATTAGGGTGTGAGGAGGTGCATTAAATTCTCACATGGATGATGTCATCAGTGATGTCATTTGAGATGTCATCAGTGATGTCATCAGTGATGTCACTGACCATGTCATGAGTGAAGTAATATGTGACGTCATCAGCAGTGCATTGCGGGGGCGCGAGTTATAGTTACCTGAACTAACTATAACGGGGGAATTTCACGGGTTTTGTACGAGTGCAATGTCCAACTAACTATAACTGTCCCTAAAACCTTATGGTTTTTTCAGTGAATTTCTAAGGTTTTTTAAATGCTAATTTCTAACTATAACATGCCTGAAACCTATGGTTTTTTCAGTGAATTTCAAAGGTTTTTTAAATGCTAATTCCTAACTATAACGTGTCTGAAACCTATGGTTTTTTCTGTGAATTTCAAAGGTTTTTAAATGCTAATACCCAACTATAACGTGTCTGAAACCTATGGTTTTTTCAGTGAATTTCAAAGGTTTTGTAAATGACAATTTTTAAATGTATTAATTGTTATATTTATTTTTTTGATACTGATTTACAACATTTTTTTAAACTATTTATTTTTAGATATTTTATTTTTTAAATTGCATTGTAATTACATTATACATTACATTACAAAATATACTTTCTCAGAATGAATTACTTTAGTTTAAATACTTTGCAAATAGGCAATAGACTTTTAAGTACAGTAGTTACAGTTGTTGCAATGGGCTACACAATTTAAAAAACAAAGCAACATTGAGCTCAATGTGAATTTCTAGTTAAATGCAATTAGTTACTTTATGGATTACTTTTCTAACCACAGGACTGGATCCTAGATTCAGTCCTGGGACATCTCCTGTAAACAGTTGAGTAAAAGCGTTTTGGTTACAGTAGTGATTTTTAAGGAATATTATTGTATTTTAAAAAGTTGACACTTAGAAACTTTTTCATATAGAATCACCAATGTTATCCTATGTGAGGAAATTCACTTAGCAGGTAAGTAGTGTTATCGTTACTTTTTCTTACTCAGTGGTGGATCCTGGAACCAGCACTGGTGCATCTCCTGTAAACAGTTGAAAGAATGCGTTTAAGTCACACATGCGATTTTTAAGGAATATTTGTAGTTTGTGAAAATCGACACTTTGAAACTTTTCTGCTGAAAACCAGACAATGGATTCCTATGGAAGGAAATTCAAGTTACTGTTAAGTACGGTTAGAATTACTTTTCAGGGTCAGTGCTGGGCTAAAAGATGCAGCACTGGGTTCTCTCCTGATAACAGGTGAGTAAATCGGAATTCGTATTTCGTCTGATTTTAGAGGAATATTTGTATGTTTCAAAAATCGACACTTAGAAGAATTTCCAAGTGAAACCAGTCAATGTTAGCCTATGGAAGGAAATTCAAGTTACTGGTAAGTACGGTTAAAATTACTTTTCAGGACCAGTACTGGGCTGAAAGATGCAGCAATGAGGTCTCTCCTGATAACAGGTGAGTAAATCGAAATTCGTATTTCGGCTGATTTTAGAGGAATATTTGTATGTTTCAAAAATCGACACTTAGAAACTTTTTCAGCAAAAAGCAGGCAATGATATCCTATGGAAGTAAATTCAAGTTACTGGTAAGTACGGTTAGAATTACTTTTCAGGATCAGTACTGGGCTCAAAGATGCAGCACTGAGGTCTCTCCTGATAACAGGTGAGTAAATCGGAATTCGTAGTTCGGCTGATTTTAGAGGAATATTTGCACAATGGTGAAGGAAGGGGGTGGGGCCTAAGGTGACATGTCTGCAAACACACCCTGTGGCGCGTTTTAAGTTGGACAATTAATTCCTCCTCAATCCCGAGGTCCCTAGGGGCCAACTAGCCCACCAGGTACCTCCAGTATGCGCCAGGGGCTGCGTTGCAGAGAGGTGTTCAGAGGCCACGCCCCTTTTTACACCTCTCTGCAACGCAGCTCCGTGGCGCTTACTGGAGGTACCTGGTGGGCTAGTTGGCCCCTAGGGACCCTCAGGATTGAAAAGGAATTTATTCCCCATCTTAAAACGCGCCACGGGGCCTGTTTGCACACATGTCACCTGAAGCCCCGCCCCTCCCTTCACCACTGTGCAAACGCGCCCCGTGGCGCGTTTTAAGTTGGGGGATTAAGTCCCCTTGAATCCTGAGGGTCCCTGGAGTCCAACTAGCCCACCATATACCTCCAAAAGCGCCACAGAGCTGGGTTGCAGAGAGGTGTAAAAGGGGCGTGGCCTCTGTACACGTCTCTACAACGCAGCCCCCTGGCACATACTGGAGGTTCCTGGTGGGCTAGTTGGTCCCCAGGGACCCCCAGTATTCAAGGGGAATTCGTTCCCCCTCTGCAAACGCGCCAGGGGGCGCATTTGCAGAGTACTGCAGGGAGGGGGGCGGTGTGGCCCCCCTACCCTTGCCCACTTTTGGCCCCGGGGACCCCATCCCCCGGGGCCTGAGCATTTTATTTTGTTTTTTAAATTTAAAAAAAAAAAAACGGGAAGGGGCCGCGTGGCCCCCTTCCCTGGGCCTGTATTGGCCCCGGGACCCCATCCCCCGGGGCATGGCCTCGATTTTTTATTTGGAGGGGGGCTGCGTGGCCCCCTCCTCAGGCCATTTAAGGCCCCGGGACCCCATCCCCGGGGCCGGACTTGCACTTTTTTTTTCTTTTTTTTAAATTTGGGGAGGGGGCTGCGTGGCCCCCTCCCTGGCCACTTATGGCCCCAGGGACCCCATCCCCCGGGGCCTGGCCTCTGGTTGGGGACTGTGGGGGTCCCCAATTCCCCCACAGTCCCAGCCGGCTCCCCGCCTCCTGCGCGAGCCGTCATTGCTTTTCCACATGGGGAGCAGCTAACATGCTGCTCCCCATGTGAAAAGCAATCAGCTTTGGATATTAAGCGAGAGCAGGTTTCCTGCTCTCTCTTCCAATATCCAAAGCAAGTTTGCAATGACAGGACGGAGCCGCGAGGCTCCGTCCTGTCATTGCAAACAGCAGTGTCCCGGGGGTAGGCACCCCGGGACACTGCAGGAGCCGGCCCTGGGGGTGGCGGTCCCCAGGGCCATCACTGGCTCCAGGAGGGGCCGCGCGGCCCCCTCCCCACATTTTCAAAGCCCCGGGAGGTGGTGGTCCCCGGGGCTTCGAGGGTCCAAAACGAACCCCCATTTTAATTTTTAGTGCCCCGGGGAGGTGGCGGTCCTCGGAGCTTGTGTGGGGCTGGAGCCCCCACACAGGTTAAAAAATAAAACAGAAGCCCCGGGAGGTGGCGGTCCTCGAGGCAGCGGGAGGGCAAAGAGCCCTCCCACACCATTTTTGTTAAAGCCCCAGGGGTGGCAGTCCCTGGGCGTGGGGGCCCTTAGAGGCCCCCATACATAAATGTAACCCCCCCCCACCATGCCCCCAGGACTTGGCCCACCCGGGGGCAAATTAACATCGAAGCGCGGGAGACCGCGCTTCGATTTTTTTTTTTTCGGCAGGATCCGCGCACCCTGAGCGCATCCTGCCGATTAAAAAAAAAAATGCTTTTGCCCAGGGGTCCTTGTGGGACCCCTGAGCAGGCCTAGGGGGTTAGGGTGTTTCTACCCTGCCCCTTTGTGCGCTTTGCGCACTTAGTTTCTGTCCCTCGGTTCTACCGAGGGACAAAATGGTTGCCAACACTTCCTGAATCGGAATGTGGACAGCCAGCTGACAGCCAATTAGCATGCAGCTCGTGATCGGGAGGGTACGCAGACCCTACTCGGCCATAGATATATATGTGAGTTTACTTGTGAATTTCTCAGGAACTACTGAACGGATTTACACCATTTAAGCAAAAGGCACCAGTCTGAACCAAGGGCTACCTCTTTGCCAAATTTGGTGTAATTCCGTTCAGCAGTTCGGGCTGTAGCTGCGACTAAAGGTTCCTATGGAAAAATGAATGGGGAAAACGCGTTTTGGGACCCCCCTTTTTTCTCGGCCCCCGCTTGACGAATCAACCTGAGACTTTCAGTGATGTCATCAGTGATGTCACTGACCATGTCATGAGTGATGTAATATGTGACGTCATCAGCAGTGCATTGCGGGGGCGTGAGTTATAGTTAGCTGAACTAACTATAACGGGGGAATTTCACGGGTTTTGTACGAGTGCAATGTCCAACTAACTATAACTGTCCCTAAAACCTATGGTTTTTTCAGTGAATTTCAAAGGTTTTTTAAATGCTAATTTCTAACTATAACGTGTCTGAAACCTATGGTTTTTTCAGTGAATTTCAAAGTTTTTTTAAATGCTAATTTCTAACTATAACGTGCCTGAAACCTATGGTTTTTTCAGTGAATTTCAAAGGTTTTTTAAATGCTAATTTCTAAATATAACGCCCCTAAAACCTATGTTTTTTTCAGTGAATTTCAAAGGTTTTGTAAATGACAATTTTTAAATGTATTAATTGTTATATTTATTTTTTTGATACTGATTTACTACATTTTTTTAAACTATTTATTTTTACATATTTTATTTTTAAATTACATTGTAATTACATTATACATTACATTACAAAATATACTTTCTCTGAATGAATTACTTTAGTTTAAATACTTTGCAAATAGGCAATAGACTTTTAAGTACAGTAGTTACAGTTGTTGCAATGGGCAACACAATTTCAAACACAATGCAACATTGAGCTCAATGTGAATTTCAAGTTAAATGCAACTAGTTACTTTATGGATTACTTTTCTAACCACAGGACTGGATCCTAGATTCAGTCCTGGGACATCTCCTGTAAACAGTTGAGTAAAAGCGTTTTGGTTACAGTAGTGATTTTTAAGGAATATTATTGTATTTTAAAAGTTGACACTTAGAAACTTTTTCACATAGAATCACCAATGTTATCCTACGGGAGGAAATTTACTTAGCAGGTAAGTAGTGTTATCGTTACTTTTTCTTACTCAGTGTTGGATCCTGGATCCAGCACTGGTGCATCTCCTGTAAACAGTTGAAAGAATGCGTTTAAGTCATACAGGCGATTTTTAAGGAATATTTGTAGTTTGTGAAAATCGACACTTTGAAACTTTTCTGCTGAAAACCAGACATCGGATTCCTATGGAAGGAAACATAAGTTACTGGTAAGTACGGTTAGAATTACTTTTCAGGGTGAGTGCTGGGCTAAAAGATGCAGCACTGGGTTCTCTCCTGATAACAGGTGAGTAAATCGGAATTCGTAGTTCGGCTGATTTTAGAGGAATATTATAAAGTTCCAAAACTCCACACTTAGAAGAATTTCCAAGTGAAACCAGTCAATGTTAGCCTATGGAAGAAAATTCAAGTTACTGGTAAGTACGGTTAGAATTACTTTTCAGGATCTTTACTGGGCTCAAAGATGCAGCACTGAGGTCTCTCCTGATAACAGGTGAGTAAATCAGAATTCGTAGTTCTGATGATTTTAGAGGAATATTTGTATGTTTCAAAAATCGACACTTTGAAACTTTTTCAGCAAAAAGCAGGCAATGATATCCTATGGAAGGAAATACAAGTTACTGGTAAGTACGGTTAGAATTACTTTTCAGGATCTGTACTGGGCTCAAAGATGCAGCACTGAGGTCTCTCCTGGTAACAGGTGAGTAAATCAGAATTCGTAGTTCTGATGATTTTAGAGGAATATTTGTATGTTTCAAAAATCGACACTTTGAAACTTTTTCAGCAAAAAGCAGGCAATGATATCCTATGGAAGGAAATACAAGTTACTGGTAAGTACGGTTAGAATTACTTTTCAGGATCTGTACTGGGCTCAAAGATGCAGCACTGAGGTCACTCCTGATAACAGGTGAGTAAATCGAATTCGTAGTTCAGCTGATTTTAGAGGAATATTATAAAGTTCCAAAACTCCACACTTAGAAGAATTTCCAAGTGAAACCAGTCAATGTTAGCCTATGGAAGAAAATTCAAGTTACTGGTAAGTACGGTTAGAATTACTTTTCAGGATCAGTACTGGGCTCAAAGATGCAGCACTGAGGTCTCTCCTGATAACAGGTGAGTAAATCGGAATTCGTAGTTCTGCTGATTTTAGAGGAATATTTGTAAGTTTCAAAAATAGACACAGAAACTTTTTCAGCAAAAAGCAAGCAATGATATCCTATGGAAGGAAATTCAAGTTACTGGTAAGTATGGTTAAAATTACTTTTCAGGATCAGTACTGGGCTCAAAGATGCAGCACTGAGGTCTCTCCTGATAACAGGTGAGTAAATCGGAATTCGTAGTTCGGCTGATTTTAGAGGAATATTTGCACAATGGTGAAGGAAGGGGGTGGGGCCTGAGGTAACATGTCTGCAAACACGCCCTGTGGCGCGTTTTAAGTTGGAGAATTAATTCCTCCTCAATCCCGAGGGTCCCTAGGGGCCAACTGGTCCACCAGATACCTCCAGTATGCGCCAGAGAGCTGCGTTGCAGAGAGGTGTTCAGAGGCCATGCCCCTTTTTACAACACTCTGCAACGCAGCTCCGTGGCACTTACTGGAGGTACCTGGTGGGCTAGTTGGCCCCCAGGGACCCTCAGGATTGAAGGGGATTTAATTCCCCATCTTAAAACGCGCCACGGGGCCTGTTTGCACACATGTCACCTGAAGCCCCGCCCCCTCCCTTCACCACTGTGCCCCGTGGCGCGTTTTAAGTTGGGGGATTAAGTCCCCTTGAATCCTGAGGGTCCCTGGGGTCCAACTATCCCACCAGGTACCTCCAGTAAGTGCCACAGAGCTGGGTTGCAGAGAGGTGTAAAAAGGGGCGTGGCCTCTGTACATCTCTCTGCAACGCAGCCCCCTGGCGCATACTGGAGGTTCCTGGTGGGCTAGTTGGCCCCCAGGGACCCCCAGTGTTCAAGGGGAATTCGTTCCCCCTCTGCAAACGTGCCAGGGGGCGCGTTTGCAGAGTGGTAAAGGAAGGGGGCGGGGCCTGCGGCACAATCGTTTTTTTTTTCGTTTTTTTTCAAATGGGGGCTGTGTGGCCCCCCCTTCCTTTTTCCTTTTTTTGGGCCTGGGGACCCCATCTCCCAGGGCCTTACCCCTTTTTTTACATTTTTTTTTTTTTAAACGGGAAGGGGGCCACGCGGCCCCCCTCCCGTGGCCGATTCCGGCTCCGGGGACCCCATCCCCCGGGGCATGGCCACTCTTTTTATTATTTTTTTAAGGAGGGGGGCTGCGTGGCCCCCCTCCTCAGGCCTCCTTTTGCCCCGGGGACCCCATCCCCCGAGGCAGGCCTTTATTTTTCTTTTATTATTATTTTTTTTTGGGGAGGGGGGCCGTGTGGCCCCCCTCCCGGGCCACTACTTGCCCCGGGTACCCCATCCCCCGGGGCTGGCCCTCTCCATTGGGGACTGTGGGGGGGTCCCCAATCCCCCCACGGTCCCGCCGGCTCCCCGCGTCCCTCGGGAGCCGGCATTGCTTTTCCACATGGGGAGCTGCTAAGATGCAGCCCCCCGTGTGGAAAAGCAATAGGCTTTGGTTTTTGGAAGAGGCTCCCGTCCTGTCATAGCAAACTACAGTGTCCCGGGGGTAGGCACCCCGGGACACTGCAGGAGCCGGCCCTGGGGGGTGGTGGTCCCCAGGGCCATCAAGGGCTCCAGGAGGGGGCTGCGCGGCCCCCTCCCAACCAATGCACAGCCCCGGGGAGGTGGTGGTCCCCGGGCTCGGGGTCCATAACGGACCCCCATATTGAAATATTTAGTGCCCCGGGAGGTGGCGGTCCCCGGGGCATGTGGGAGCTCGAGCCCCCCACACAGGTAATTTTTTTTTAAAAGATGCCACAGGGGGTGGCGGTCCCGAGGCTGCGGGAGGGCTGAGAGCCCTCCCGCACCATTTGTTTAAAGCCCTGGGGGTGGCGGTCCCCGGGCTGGGGCCTTAGAGGCCCCCATATAATTATTAATGATCCCCTGCATGCCCCCGGGACTTGGCCCACCCGGGGGCCAATTAACCACAAAGCGCGGGAGCCTGCGCTTCGTTTTTTTTTTTTATTGGCAGGATCCGCGCACCCAGCGCGTTTTTTGCCGATTTTTAATTTTTTTATTTTTTTTATTTTGGCCCTGGGGGTCCTTGTAGGACCCCCTGAGCAGGCCTAGGGGGTCAGGGTGTTTCTACCCTGCCCCCTTTTTGCACAGTTGTTTTACTGCATTCTTGTTCCTCGGTTCTACCTCTGTAGGCATAGTTAGAAACTAGCATCTGAAAAACCTTTGAAATTCACTGAAAAAACCATAGGTTTCAGGCACGTTATAGTTAGAAATTAGCATTTAAAAAACCTTTGAAATTCCCTGAAAAAACCATAGGTTTCAGGCACGTTATAGTTAGAAATTAGCATTTAAAAAACCTTACAAATTCACTGAAAAAACCATAGGTTTTAGGGACCATGTCATGAGTGATGTAATATGTGACGTCATCAGCAGTGCATTGCGGGGGCGTGAGTTATAGTTAGCTGAACTAACTATAACGGGGGAATTTCATGGGTTTTGTACGAGTGCAATGTCCAACTAACTATAACTGTCCCTAAAACCTATGGTTTTTTCAGTGAATATATATATATATAGTTTTTTTTAGGACAAAGTTACGCCGCACTCAGTATCCTTGCTTCAGATTTTTTATTTGACAAACAGAGCCAGTCTGTCGCACCGACGCATTTCGGCCACACAGGGCCTTGCTCACGGTTGGAGGACACTACCATTTTTTCTGTTTTATACCACTCCCCATTCCGCCTATATCATGGCCTTCTGGAAGATGTAGTTTTTTCACAATAACAAAAGTCCTTACTAAAACAGACAGACTGAATTCACAGGTGTTAACGTGGGATCGACTCACATACAGACAGCAAGTATGTGTTCAGTTCGTAATTGTTAAGATGTTTGTAGTCATTATTTCCATGTTTAGCAGTTCACAGAGCCTCATTATCAAATGCCAGGCTCTTGTCACGAGAGTTCATTGTGGTTAGCCTTAGAGTGTGAGTAGGTGACATCCGGTGATCTTATTGATATAGTATCTATTATTTTCATAATCCAGTATTACCGCCGATGCACCTTTTGTTGAGGATAACTCAAACATTCCTGCTAATAGTAGCAAGATGCGTTTTCTGTGAAACTTAGTAGTTGATCACGCTAACATTGGTGAGGTCATATTTGGGAACTTATCTATTGGTTATGCACAATTATTTAAGAGGAGGCTCTTCTTTGTTCATAGTTGAATATATCAGTTTGCATGCTATAAGTGTACATGTAGTCCTAATGGTGGGCCAATATGTGTGGCATCCTTGGCAGCGGGACATTTTCATCAACCCATTGGGGTTTTAATCAATATTTTTAACGTGTTTTGGGGCATTGGCGAAACTCACGTGAAGGACATTTTTGCGGGACTACATATACCGTGATGCCTGCACTTGCAGAACGCCTACTGGGGGCGGGTATATCAATTTAGAACAGCTGACTACAAAAGATTTTGCATGCCCCAAACGATGCCTGTGATTAAGGGCTCATAGCCCGAAACGTGTAAGGCTGCTGTTGAATGGTTTGTGATGTCTCCTACGGGCTTTTGCTACAGCTGCCATTAAAGGATTACAAACCTACCTGTGTGTGCTTCTCCAGCCGGGGGCAACCTCTTCATTGCATGTATAACGGCTGGTCCAGCTGTGGACCAGCACCGCCGCACACAGCAGGCCTGTGATGATACCTACTTGGCAGTCATCAGTCTGGATGGTGGGTCCTAATGGTGGGCCAATATGTGTTGCATCCTTGGCAGCGGGACATTGTCATCAACCCACTGGTGTTTTAATCGATATTTGTAACGTGTTTTGGGGCATTATCAAAAAGGTCACGTCAGGGAAACTTTTGCAGGACTACATATACTGTGATGCCTGCACTTACGGAATGCCCACTGGGGGCGGGTATATGAATGTACAACAGATGACTGCAAAAGATGTTGCATACCCCCCAAACGATGCCTGTGATCAAGGGCTCATAGCCCGAAATGCGTAAGGCTGCTGTTGAATGGTTTGTGATGTCTCCTACGGGTTTTTGCTACAGCCGCCATTAAAGAATTGCAAACCTACCTGTGTGTGCTTCTCCAACCGGGGGCAACCTCTTTATTGCATGTATAACGGCCGGTCCAGCCATGGAGGTGCACCGCCGCATGCAGCGGACCTGTGATGATACCTACTTGGCAGTCATCAGTCTGGACGGTGGGCCAATATGTGTGGCATCCTTGGCAGTGGGACATTTTGATCAACTCACTGGGGTTTTAATCGATATTTTTAACATGTTTTGGGGCATTGGCGAAACTCATGTGAGGGAAACTTTTGCGGGACTACATATACCATGATGCCTGCACTTGCGGAACGCCCAATGGGGGCGGGTATATGAATGTAGAACAGCTGACTGCAAAAAGATTTTGTATGCCCCAAACGATGCCTGTGATCAAGGGCTCATAGCCCGAAACGTGTAAGGCTGCTGTTGAATGGTTTGTGATGTCTCCTACGGTTTTTTGCTACAGTCGCCATTAAAGGATTGCAAACCTACCTGTGTGTGCTTCTCCAACCGGGGGCAACCTCTCCATTGCATGTATAATGGCCGGGTCAGCCATGGAGGCGCACCGCTGCACGCAGCGGACCTGTGATGATACCTACTTGGCAGTCATCAGTCTGGACGGTAGGTCCTAATGGTGGGCCAATATGTGTGGCATCCTTGGCAGCGGGACATTTTCATCAACCCACTTGGGTTTTAATCGATATTTTTAACGTGTTTTGGGGCATTGGCGAAACTCACTTGAGGGAAACTTTTGCCAGAGTACATATACCGTGATGCCTGCACTTGCGGAACGCCCACTGGGGGCAGGTATATGAATGTAGAACAGCTGACTGCAAAAGATTTTGCATGCCCCAAATGATGCCTGTGATCAAGGGCTCATAGCCCGAAACATCTAAGGCTGCTGTTGAATGGTTTGTGATGTCTCCTACAGGTTTTTGCTACAGCCGCCATTAAAGGATTGCAAACCTACATGTGTGTGCGTCTCCAACCGGGGGCAACCTCTTCATTGCATGTATAACAGCCGGTCCAGCCGTGGAGGAGCACCACCGCACACAGCGGACCTGTGATAATACCTACTTGGCAGTCATCAGTCTGGACGGTGGGTCCTAATGGTGGGCCAATAAGTGTGGCATCCTTGGCAGCGGGACATTTTCATCAACCCACTGGGGTTTTAATTGATATTTTTAACGTGTTTTGGGGCGTTGGCGAAACTCACGTGAGGGAAACTTTTGCAGGACTACATATACCGTGATGCCTGCACTTGCGGAACGCCCACTGGGGGCGGGTATAAGAATGTAGAACAGGTGACTGCAAAAGATTTCGCATGCCCCAAA
This sequence comes from Calotriton arnoldi, assembly GCA_963921515.1. Taxonomy (NCBI): domain Eukaryota; kingdom Metazoa; phylum Chordata; class Amphibia; order Caudata; family Salamandridae; genus Calotriton; species Calotriton arnoldi. The sequence goes on along the minus strand of CAWUFW010018652.1, from coordinate 37,387 downwards.
CAATGCCTGTGATCAAGGGCTCATAGCCCGAAACGCGTAAGGCTGCTGTTGAATGGTTTGTGATGTCTCCTACGGGTTTTTGCTACAGCCGCCATTAAAGGATTGCAAACCTACCTGTGTGTGCTTCTCCAACCGGGGGCAACCTCTTCATTATATATATATATATATATATTCACTGAAAAAACCATAGGTTTCAGACACGTTATAGTTAGAAACTAGCATTTAAAAAACCTTTGAAATTCACTTAAAAAACCATAGGTTTCAGGCACATTATAGTTAGAAATTAGCATTTAAAAAACCTTTGAAATTCACTGAAAAAACCATAGGTTTTAGGGACAGTTATAGTTAGTTGGACATTTCACTCGTGACAAAACCATAGAAATTCACCCGTTATAGTTAGTTCAGCTAACTATAACTCGCGCCCCCGCAATGCACTGCGGATGACGTCACATATTACATCACTCATGACATGGTCAGTGACATCACTGATGACATCACTGATGACATCTCAAATGACATCACTGATGACATCACTGATGACATCATCCATGTGACTGTGTGTTTCTGTAAAGTTTAAATATGTTTAATATATATAGGGAAAGGCGTATTGAAGAATGAGTGGGTGTATAAGTGTCTGTATGGATGATTTAGTACGTGCGTGACTGACTCTACAAGTGAATGATAAAACGTATCTTACTGAATGCATGGGTTAGTGACTAAACTGTGTGAATGTCTGTATCCATCTGTCTGTTGGTGTGTAAGTGGATGCATGGATTTGCGAATAGCTACATGAGTGTCTATATGGGTTATTGATTGGTTCTCTGAGTATCTGTATGGGTGCCTGAGTGTTTATGTGGGTGGGGTGTGTGTGACTCTGTACATAGATGTGTGAGTGGGTGATTCACTGGGTGCATGATTTGAAGAGTGCATCTGTGATGGACTGCTTGGGTGGGTGAGTGTGTGTATGGATGTGTTAGTGAGTGAATGTATATCTCAGTGGTACATGTGCGAGTAACTACATATGTAAAAGGCAGTATATATGTGTGTTAGAGTATTTAAATGGCTATAAGTGAGAGTGTGTGATTGTGAGAGTGGCTGTATGGATGCGTGTGTGCTTGTATCAGTTATTGTATAAGAGCGTAAGAATGTGCTAGTATTTGTATGAGTAAGTGAGCTGGTGTGTGTATATCTGTATAGGTGAGTAAATGGGTATGTGATTAATTTTTTGCATGACTGACTAGGTGTGTGAGTACCTCTATGGATGAGTGGCAGTGTGTGAGTGTTTATATAGGTGTATGAGTGCATATGATAGTCCTGTACTGAGTGACTGTAAGTAGGAGTGACTGTACGGGTGAGTGAGTAATGTGTGTGTGTGTAGACCTAAGAATCAGTGATTTGTTATGTAGTTATTGGTATTGGAGTGTGTATGGTTTTGAGAATGGCAGTCTGTAATTTACAGTGGGTGTATCAAAAGTTATATTAGGGTGTGAGAAGATGCATGAAATTATCACATGGATGATTTCATCAGTGATGTCATCAGTGATGTCATTTGAGATGTCATCAGTGATGTCATCAGTGATGTCACTGACCATGTCATGAGTGATGTAATATGTGACGTCATCAGCAGTGCATTGTGGGGGCGCAAGTTATAGTTAGCTGAACTAACTATAACGGGTGAATTTCTATGGTTTTGTACGAGTGAAATGTCCAACTAACTATAACTGTCCCTAAAACCTATGGTTTTTTCAGTGAATATATATATATGTTCCACAATTCCCAATGCCAGCCCTCTGTACTCGCCACCGCTGTATCCGTACAGAAGCTCAGGAAGACGGCACCAACACAACCAATGAATTTCGACAAGGTTTGTTCTTTTATTATTTTTCAATTATCACCAGCAAAGTGCATGTGCATTCAAGACAAGACGACCTACGCCTTTCGGCCAGCGGCCTTCGTCTGGGTCATAGAGTCAAAGTGCAGAGTGTCTATTAAAGGGCTAAACCCAACCCCCCCAATCACATGATCACAATACTTTAAAAAGTAAACATGTACCACAAGGACTTTCATATTGTTATATTACATACTGGGCATATACCGGTCAAGGGTTTCAGTTCACAATATATCCAATGTAAGAATTAAAATTCATTTGTAACTAAGAGTCTGTTTCATTTCCTGTTGTTGGCACAAACTAAGAACAAGGGAGATAATATATTATACATTATTTGCAATAAACATATGCTTATTTGTTTTTATTGTTCATATGGTAAAGTACCCTATTACATACTGCACAATGACAGTGCACAGAGACGAGGTAAACAAACTGGGGAGAGTTAAAGAAACTGCAATAGCACTGCACCATTAGAGACCACTCTTTTAACTGAAATCATTCATTTTTATATGTTAAGAAGGCATTCTATTCTGTTCTAAATTATAGTTTGACTTAATATAAAATGTTACTATTGTATAAAACTCGTAATATACACTCTCAACTTACTCAAGTATTAGCTAAACAATAAGAATTCACATATATATGCAAGTATTCATACCCAGATTCTCCAATGCAGAACACCAGCTGTTCTGTATATATAGTGCAACGGTCTTCATAAATATATACCTAATGTAATTGCATATAAAGTGCAAGTGCTATTCTATACCACTTTGCAAGGAGAGCAGGATTCCATTCCAAATATCTAATGAACACAAAATGGATATACTCCTCTTAGTAAAGTGCAGGTGAAAGCTGTTCTTTACAGTAAAAACATTTCAAAAATATTTCTCTATGTAAAGTGCAGGTGCAGGCTATTTGACCTTAAATGATTTTATCCAATACGAGAGAATACATGATCAAGAAGCATTTTCATTTTTCATCCCCATTCATTAGTTTAAAAAAACTCATAGTCTGCGTGTTTAAACACCACACTGAGTATGTCAGACATCATAAAAAGCACAAAAATATCCATGTACATATCAAACCCCGTCTCTCATCTAAAGTAGACATTCTTGGGACTGATCTGAAGCATGCCCTGACCCTGCATATCATTATCTCAATTTAACTTGCTTGCCAGAATGGCTGAAGTGAATAACATCTTATTCAACATTGGGGGGAGTATAATACACATAGTTGACCATCAAGGACCATAGGAGTTTTTGCTACTGATTACGATAAATCATAGAAAAGTATGCAGCTCCGCTTCCACATTGAGGCCCCATGGGATCTCTATTACAATGGTGATAATCCACCTAGATTCTGCCTTCCTCAAACTGAGTTCACAGTTGCCACCTCTGATTTTCAGTGGGATGTGTTCAATACCAAAAAGGAGAAATTACTGAGGTACCCTCCATGGTCCTTCCAGGTATGCTTATACATGGCGTATGTGTAATCCCTATTATTGATGGCTCTCAGATGTTGCAGGATATGTAATTTCAGTTTATTGATGGTGCTGCCAATGTAGCGTTTCCCACACTTACACTGTTAGACGTATACCACACGGGTTGTCCTACATAGGATCCTCTCTCTGAAACTCCGTGAACTTCGCCCAGGCCTGTTAAATATATCTACTAAGGTGTATTGATGAATCAGTTGGTGTATGAGTGCCTGTATGGATGATTCAGTGGGTGCATGACTGATTGTATAAGTGAGTGATTAGGTGTCTCAGTGAATGTATCGGTGAGTGACTAGGTTTTGAGAATGTCTGTATCATTCTGTCAGATGGTGTCTAAGTGGCTGTATGGGTTGGTGAGTGGGTGCATGAGTGAGTGGCTGTCTGGGTGATTGATTGCGTGTCTGATAGCCTGTATGGGTATATGTGTGTCTGTGTGGCTGGGTGAGAGGGGTTGTTAGTGCATGCATGGATGAGTGAGTAGGTGTATGGGTTAGTGAGTCTGTAAAAAAGGCTGTATAAGTGACTACATGTATAGCTGTGTTGATGAGTGAATGGGTGTGTCAGTGGTATATGGGTGAGTGAGTGGATATGTGAAAGGCAGTAATAGTGAGTGTTGAAGTATCTAAGTGACTGTGTAAGTGAGGGATTGTGATAGTAGCTGTATGGTTTAGTGAGTGCGTGTGTGAGGGGCTGTATGGGTGAGTGAGTATGTATTAGTATCTATATGAATAGTTGACCGGGTGTGTGTATAACTGTATAGGTGAGTAAATGGCTTTTTGATTGACTCTATAGGTGAGTGAGTGGGTTGTGAGTAGCTCTATGAGTGATGGACAGTGTGTGAGTGGCTATATGGCTGTATGAGTGGATATATCAGTGGCTGTATTAGTGATTGAGTTGATGTATGAGTGGCTGTATGGGTAAGTGAGTGGATATGTGTGTAGACCTATGAATCAGTGAGTGGGTACTGGTATGGGTGTCGCAATGGTTTTGAGAATGGTAGTGTGGGAGTTGGAGTGGGTGTATAAAACGTTATATTGGGGTGTGATTGGGTGCGTCAGAGGTTCTTTGGATGATGTCATCAGTGATATCATCAGTGGTGTCATTTGAGATGTCATCTGTAATGTCACTGACCATGTCATGAGTGATGTAATATGTGAGGTCATAAGCAGTGTATTGCGGGGTGCGAGTTATAGTTAGCTCAGCTTACTATAACTGCTGAATTTCCCTGGTTTTGTTCGAGTGAAATGTCAGCCTAACTATAACGTCACTCTAACCTTTGATTTCTTCAGTTAATTTCTAAGGTTTTTGCTAATTCTATTTCCTAACTATAACGCCCGGTAACCTTTGTTTTTTTCAGTGAATGTTAAGGTTTTTTTAAATTCTATTTCTAAATTGTAACTTTCATTTTTTTTTTTAAATGAGCCTCTAAGATTTTCGTATTTTCTTTCTATAATTGTATATTGTATATTATATTTATATTATATGCCACTCATTTTGGATTTGGTATGTGTTTATCGGAAAGTACATTAATAACAGTTTTTTATATTTAACAATTTTTTGAGTCGGCACAACATTGTCGCATTTACTGTGGAAAATCTGTGATCAGCAAATGTATTTCACATACTGAAAAATACACTCAAAGAAATTTTATAAATCAAAGCCACTCAAGAGGCCAAAATTTTGTTCATTTCTTGTTAAATAATTTTTTTAATTATTTTTAAAATCCGCGATGACATTGCGATGATCGCTATCATGTTGCAAAATTGCAAAACAAAACCACCACCACATTCAAAAATTTGAACTTAAAAAATTCATTCTATTACAATACACACATTACTAACCACATCACTGCTTTAAAAACATATTTGTACACATATATTTGTAGTAACTTTTTTAAAAACGGTGTTTGAACCCTACTTCCCGTTTTCACAAATTCACAGAGAGTCGCGATGATTCCAGTAAACTCAACAATCGTGCCTTTTTTATGGGGTGCAAAACACATATATGCACACATTTTACAATATATTAGACACTAGGGGTTTATTACTGCACTGTTTAAAGTCATATTTTTGTAGGGAGATTGCATAAAAACAACCATTTAAACAGATATTCCATTTTCGCAGTGACGCTGGGTGTTGCAATGATATTGGTAGCCGCGATCACTGCGAATACATTGCGGAATGACAAAACAAATGCAGACATTCAATAGCCACCACCACATTCAAAACCTGTAACAGCAAAATGAATTATAACCAACACACTAAACATATACCTATCTAAATGACTGTATAATAGCATGTACAACTCCCTTAATATCTCTATAACACAGTGCATAACTTTTTCAGTGTAATCTATGACTGCATGCAGTACTGTATCACTAAGTGACTCATTCCCTGTATAAGTATTTGACAGGATCTGTGCATCAGTCTATCAATACTTCTGTAACAAAATGCATGACTGACTCAGTACACCTATGGGTGTGTGAATCAGTGTCACAATGGGTCTGTGATTGGTTGCATACATCTCTCACTCAATCTGTGAGTAGCTGCATGAGTGCCTTCGTACATCTGTAAGTAAGTATATGACTATCTGACTGGATCTGTGAATGGGTACATGAGTGTCTAAGTGGGTGTCTGAATGGGTGTGTGAGTGGGTGTATGAGTGTTTCAGTGGATCTGTGAGTGGGTGTATGAATGTCTCAGTGGGTCTGTGAGAACATACGTGAGTGTGTGAGTGGGTCTGTAAGTGGGTGCGTGAGTCTCTGAGTGAGTTTGGACATTGGTGCTTCACTCTCTGAGTAAGTCTGTAAGTGGATGCATAATTATCTGAGTGGGTATATGACTGGATGTATGAGTGTGTGAGTTGATATGTGAATGGGTATATAAGTATCTGAGTGAGTTTGTGAGTGCATACATGAGCCTGTGACAGTGACTGGCGAGTGTGTACAACTATATACATATGTTTTAAAAATATATTTTTCAAAATTCACGACGCCGTTGGTAGTTGCTACGTCCCCGCAATGGTACATTGTGGATCAGCTCTGGCAGTCGCGGCATCATCGCGAATAACACATGCAATGAAAAAAATCAATTTTGGATACATAACATGTGTCACTAACACACCCATTTCTCAAACATGGGGTCAGAGTACCTCCACCCTGACCCCTTATGTTATCTTTCACACAAATTTTCAGCCCCAGGTACCGTTCCTTGATGATAAAATGGCATCCTCAACTTTCTATTCAGGTTGCATCTAGTCAATCAAAGCATTACCGTTGTTGAATGCATTCCCAATTCCTCGCAAAATAGCTGCGAAATATCCGCGTCCACAGATGTATCTATAATTGGATTGAAGTGTTGTGATTGGCTTAGGGGAGGGAGCCTGTGTGCTTTCTGCTACCTTCCGCTACCAAAGCAGAGGAGAAGGTGGCGTGTGAAGATACCGAAGTGGAGAGACGGCAGCCGGCAAAAGGTGTTTTTTTTATTTTATTTTTTTGTCTACCCGCCTTCCTCTCTCCACCCCCGTTTATTGCCAGCTGCCACTGGTGATAAACAAGTTGGAAGGGCACTGAGGGCAAACATTGGCTAAATGTAACATTTCAAGAGAAATCATTTGATATTCATGCAATTTTATGAGGCTTAAATACAATGTAAAACATTATACAGCACCGGTATTTTTATTGCATAAAAAACCTGTAAAAAGATTAAACATTGCAAATGTATGCTAAAGTGATGTGGAATGGGGAGAATTAACACTGAGTTGAGGAAAGGGTTGTGCTTGACTGTGAAGTAGACATCAAAGAGGCAAGAAGCTAGAACTGCAATAATAAAATCACTCTGTCAACCAGTATAATTGGCACTATGAAAAGGAAAACAGAGACTACGTTGACCTTAAACAATTATTAGACATACACCTTACTCAAGGAAGGCAAATAATGAAAAACAACACAAACAAATGAAAACACTGGGAGAGCATTGGAGGGAACTATGAAACATTTACTCACATAACTGATACATTTCAATTGTGTTTAGGTCTTCCATTGTAACTATAACTTCCCTTCAGTTCAAATTTAATTTTCTATGTTGATTGAAGAACCAGAAATTCCCTTTAACAATTATTAGGGGGATTTTCCTTTTTTCTTAATTATATTTTTGTGTTCTGTCAAAAGTAAAAACCCTCTGCTCTGTGTACAGTTAAATCAGGTGGAATGCATGGCCTCTAGCCATGCAGGGCACCAAGCCCCTCTACCCTGAGAACATGCTGGAGAAGCTTTCTGCCCTGCATAGTGGGCCCTATATACAGGGTGTTGCCTTTTACCATGCCCTGAGTCTAAGTTCCATACCTACAAAATGCAGCCTTTGGCCTTGTACAGCAAACTCTATGCACATGGTGTATGCTCTGGCCACACTCTTGTGCCAGGCATCAGTGCCCCAGAACAGAGTGCACATATTAAAAAAAGAATCACACATGAGCACTTTCTCAGAAGCTCCTGTGGCACTTTCAAAATACAGGAGTAAGGGGGCAGAAGATAAAAATGAAAGGACAGGCCAGATTAAATGCTGCTATAATTAATGTTTGGTCTCTTCACAAACATGTGCTTCATGTTTTTAACCTCCTAGAGGACTCTGAGTTAGACATTCTTTTCATGACTGAAACATGGATGAGGGAAGACTCTTGTCCTGATCTACAACTAGCACTACCGGAAACTTATGGACAGGATAGGTAAACAAGATGGGGGATTAGCCATAACATTTGAGAAAAACCTTAAATGCTCCACATTTTAGTTGGAAGATTTGAAAGATGCAGAAGCCGTAGGACCCCATCCACATAACTTTCATTTGGAGGGGTTATATTCTATCATCCCCGGGGCTACGCAGGAGAATTCACTAAATCTTTAGACCAGGTTCTAACGCCAAAGATTGTGAACTATGCCAACTTCAGGATCTTAAGAGACTTTAATATTAATGGAAACATTAGCAGCTCTTAATCTATCACTGATATTCACTAGACCCACTCATAGGGCAGGGTACACCATTGATTTGGTGTTTTCAAATTTTCCCATCCAGTTAAAAGCTCCTCGGTAAGTAGTTTTTTGGGGAGTTTTATATAATGTGAACTCGACCCAAAGGTATCAGAGCGCTTTACACGAGCACCAGTTGCATTACAGACAGGCACATTTATGAGGTTAGGCATGGGGAGATTATGTGATTTGCCCAGAATCACATGATGTTGAGTGTCCCTGCCGAGACTCATACCCGGTTCCCCAGCTTCAAGGTCAACCGCTCTAGCCATCACATAATATTCTTTTCCTGGGCCTTTCTATTGCAAAAAGAGGGTAAATTAGACATACCTAAGAGCCCAGTCTGAGCTTGGGATAGAGTGGCAATCTCAGACCTACAGGAAGCTTTAACTGCTGCTGGGCATGCTTTAACTGGTGAGGTAATAAAAGATGACATCACAGTGGGTAAGATTGCTCCTGAAAAAACGCTTTCAGTTGGGCCATTCACCCTTGAACTTGCCTTGGAAAGAAAATCCTGTAAAAGACTGGAAAGAACTTGGAGGCGGCACTAGCAGGAGGATGATAAATTAATTTACAAACAGGCTCTGAACTTATATCATAAAAATATAAAACTTGCTTGCAGTGACTTTTACTCTAAAATGACAAATGAAGCCAAAATCAGTCCTAGAGAGATTTTCAAAATTGTTTCATACTTCACTGATCCCATCTTATTTCCCCTGAACAGCAAAGTTAATAAGAACTTATGTATCAGACTGAGTAATTTTTTTAAAGACAAAATCATGAGGAATTAGTCGAAATTACTGACATTAAAAGTGGACGATACTGTGGCACCAGCCTATATCCCAGCAGCACCTTTTTTGGATGGCAAGCTTACACAACTCTTACCCCCTTCTCAGGAAATGTTGAGAGACTGCATCCTAAACTGTAAATCTGGCTCTCCACTAGACCCGTTTCCTCTTCATATTTTGAGGCACATTGTAGATGCCATCTGCCCAGTTGTCTTAAGTTGTTCACTGTCTCTCTACAGTCGGGCTGTACCTAAATCTTGGAGAAGGGCAAATATCATCTCCCTTCTTGAAAAAACAAATGTTGACACTGAGATTCTCTTACATTTTGGTCCAATCTACCTCACAAATCCCTGACAAAATTGTTAACACAACTTGCAGAGATTTTAGAGACCTTTAATCTCTGACATCCTTTGCAATCTGGTTTTAGAGTATGCCATAGTACAGAAACAGCCCAGCTGGAAATGTCAGAATCGATAAAGTGGGACCTTGACTGTGGCCACAATGTTGCTATGGTTTTGTCAGACCTCGCGGTGGGTTTGATACCATCTCACATAATATTCTGCTCCACCAACTTGCAACAATTGGATGAATGGATCAGCTCTGAGGTGGTTCAGCTCTTTTCTGAACCTCAGAGAACAGGTAGTCTGGAGGAAGCCCCACTACTCTGATGAATAGACATTGAAATTTGGAGTGCAGCAGGATCCGCATTGAGTCCCACTCTTTTTAATATCTATATGCCCCCACTTGTTTTTTGGTCAAAATTCTTGTTTATTTTCAGATAACAAGTGAATAACAAACAAATACAATGCAAAGATTGTCATTACTCCTCAGCCCAGTGAAATTGCAATTTCCAGTGTTACAGTGATCATCCATAGAGAGGCAAAGACAACTGAGTCGAAACAATCTGAACAAAGTAAATCCCCCCTACCCTGACGTATATCGCCTCCCACCCCCTACCCCACTGTAGGAGAGTAGGATCTGAATCTTATGTTGCCCCCACTTTTTTTCTGATGTTTACACTGGTTTCTGGCTATAGTCTGGCTGGGACCCTGCCAATCAGGGCCCCAGCCTCTCTGTTCTCTCTAAACGATTTGGAGTGCACTCTAGGTGCACTAGTGATTGGATACTGTGGTACCTTATGAGTCCCTAGTATATGGTACCTTAGGTACCAAGGGCATAGGTACTTCACAGGCCTACCAGGGGCTGAAGCATGTATTATGCCACCCCTGGGAAGCAGACTAAATCTGACACCACAGGCCTGCTACTGCAGCCTGGGTGAGGAGGTGCTAGCACCCCTCACTGAGATATAGGTCTCCTATATCTCCCCTGCACACACATTGAGACTTATCAGTCACCCCTAAAGCAGGCCCTATCAAACCTGAGGGCAGGGTGTTTAGTTTCCATGTGAGGGGGTGCCTCTGCCTGAGCAGGGTCCCTCTGCAGCCCTCAGAGTCCATTCTCTGGGGCTGTTTGTGAATGCAGCCAAACCATATACTCTCTTAAGTGCATTATATCCTCGCGGTAAATGCTAACTATGGAATGGCTGCATCAAAACATGTTGTGTTTAGTGTCAAACACTTTGGAATCATACCCAGTATGATCCCACCCTTCTAGAGGGATAGACATGTAACTACTGTGGAAATGCGGTAGAATCCTGAAGAGCCCTGGCATCACAAAATGGATGCCACCAGTCACAGACACTGGGCTGCCCTCCTGCTGACGACCGACACTCGCAGTGAAGGAAGCCCAACAATAGGTATCCTGTCCCAAGGGGTGTGACCACCTCCCAGACAGGGTTTAGTGTATTGGGGCTGGGTGGGTGCACTCCTAGAGTGCTTTGAAGTCCTGCACTGGGGGAGCAGAAGGCTCCTCTGTGCATATGCCAGGTCAAAACAGCTCAGGGGCTACCTGCCCCTGCTCTGGTGGGAAACTGGACAAAGGGAGGTGGGTGTAGCCACCCCTCCCCTGACCCTCCCATAGGTGGGGTCATAGAGCTAGTCCCTCCCTTTCTTTTAGTATAAGAGGGGGAACCTGTGCATTGCAACCCAGATACCCCTGGACGACGCTCTACTGAAGAAATCCCAGACCTTCGACGTTCCACTACCTCTGGAAGACTGAAGAATCTCCCTTGGAGTCAAGGAGTGACTCCCCTGCTTGGCAGGCACCTAAAACTACAATGATGGTTGCAAACTATGCCGCTCCCGCCGGAGCCTGAAGTCCCTGCAGCCCAGAAAGAGGATTTCCTGACTTCTCAAAGGCCATCGTGAGTCCCCAGTGAAGCTGAGGCAAGTGGACCCCACGAGCAACGAGGAACCTCAGACACCGGGTACCGTGCACTATTGTTGAGTGCAACCCCTTCACAACGTTCTACGAACTTGTGCTTTGGACCACGTGTGATCTCAGCCTCTAGCAGAGATCCCTCCCAAAACCAGTAGCCTACACTATCCCGAGTGACCGTGGGCCCCTGCTGAGTGACTCTGCCTGAGGCGTCTTTGCAATCCCTTGCCAGCCGGCTTGTGGGTCCCCAGAAGACTTTCTAACAAAACCAAAGGGCTCCCCTGGTTGCTTCAGGCTTGCCCTGACATACCCTTGCTGGGTAAGTTCCACAGACCTTGCTGGTCTGCACCATTGACTTTTTGTCCTCTTACATGAGACTTGCAGCTACCAAGGCTTGTTGGCTCCAATCGGGTAGCCGACACTGCAGTCAGCTGTAGACTTTGTGGGACACACTGAATCCAGCTCCTGGCTGTCCTCAACACCTCCTGGACCTCGTGGTCGAAGAGTCAAGGTACCCATGAACGACCTGAATCCTGTCGACGACGGTGGGCATTCATCTTCCTTGCCCCGGGTCACTGCCAAGTGCCCTTGAACACTGTCCCCTCTGCTTTCAGGTCTTCCATCTTCTGAATCCAGGCTTGGATTCCAACGGACACTTCTTCAGTCGCCGCAAGCAGCAAGTCTTCACCGGCTCCCATTGAAAACGACGCCGCGACCCGACACCAAAGGACACCTATGCACCCGGCTCCCCTGGGTGAGGTAACTTTAGCATTACGGTGCTCCTGTGGGTGTGGGCCCTAGAACTACTTACCCTGTAAGTGCCTTGCTTGTAGCTACCCTAGAAGTGCCCTAAAACTCTTATTTTCTAAGTACGACTATCGCGCTGACTCGTACAGGGTTCGCGTCTGTGTTAGACACATCGCGTCCATCTCCCTTGCAACTCTATCTGTAACCACGTCCTTCGACTCGCACAAGGACCGATCGGTGTGTTCGCCTTGAACACGCAAGGGACCTTTAACATTGAAATCTCAATCGCGCCTATGCGCATAGACTCGTACAGGACTCGCACCAGTGTCTGAACACCGCGTCCGTCCCCTGTGGGTCTCCTGCAACTACCTAGGGTGGTTCTTTGGGGTCCCTCGATTCTATAGGCTCTAGGCCCAGGTCTAGCCAAGCTAGGATTGTGATAAATGATTGTGCTAACTTATTTGTGATAACTTTGCATTGTACATATGTTCCTGACTTCTAATCTCATAAAGAGATTAGTAGAGAGTTGTTTATTAATAAATACATATATATTTGATATATATACCTGTTGGTCTTTTCATTTGGTGATTCAAAAGATGGTGTGGTAAAACAAGCTGCTTTACATTCCTCCAAAGCGATACCAAAGGGGATGATGGACGGAGCGCTAGAGCAAATCAAACACTCACCCCCAGTCAACTGATCTGGGTTTAATCCATCATCATTCTTTAGCTCACTCCACCACCCCAGTTCAGACATGGCCATATGCAAATCAGTCTGACCCTGTGCCTCATGGGAACAGTCCAGCCCGAACTGCCAAGTCATGTCTTCCCTGGACCGGAAACAAGCATCCTGGGACCGGTTTCGGGTTCAAAACCCTCATCAGCCAGGCTATCTTGAATCCAGTGGCAAAGTGAGCAAGGGACCCACGTCTGGGCATACCCTGCCAACTTAGGGCGAACAAAGCGATACCAAAGGGGATGATGGACGGAGCGCTAGAGCAAATCAAACACTCACCCCCAGTCAACTGATCTGGGTTTAATCCATCATCATTCTTTAGCTCACTCCACCACCCCAGTTCAGACATGGCCATATGCAAATCAGTCTGACCCTGTGCCTCATGGGAACAGTCCAGCCCGAACTGCCAAGTCATGTCTTCCCTGGACCGGAAACAAGCATCCTGGGACCGGTTTCGGGTTCAAAACCCTCATCAGCCAGGCTATCTTGAATCCAGTGGCAAAGTGAGCAAGGGACCCACGTCTGGGCATACCCTGCCAACTTAGGGCGAACAAAGCGATACCAAAGGGGATGATGGACGGAGCGCTAGAGCAAATCAAACACTCACCCCCAGTCAACTGATCTGGGTTTAATCCATCATCATTCTTTAGCTCACTCCACCACCCCAGTTCAGACATGGCCATATGCAAATCAGTCTGACCCTGTGCCTCATGGGAACAGTCCAGCCCGAACTGCCAAGTCATGTCTTCCCTGGACCGGAAACAAGCATCCTGGGACCGGTTTCGGGTTCAAAACCCTCATCAGCCAGGCTATCTTGAATCCAGTGGCAAAGTGAGCAAGGGACCCACGTCTGGGCATACCCTGCCAACTTAGGGCGAACAAAGCGATAGCTCAAAGGGGATGATGGACGGAGCGCTAGAGCAAATCAAACACTCACCCCCAGTCAACTGATCTGGGTTTAATCCATCATCATTCTTTAGCTCACTCCACCACCCCAGTTCAGACATGGCCATATGCAAATCAGTCTGACCCTGTGCCTCATGGGAACAGTCCAGCCCGAACTGCCAAGTCATGTCTTCCCTGGACCGGAAACAAGCATCCTGGGACCGGTTTCGGGTTCAAAACCCTCATCAGCCAGGCTATCTTGAATCCAGTGGCAAAGTGAGCAAGGGACCCACGTCTGGGCATACCCTGCCAACTTAGAGGCGAACAAAGCGATACCAAAGGGGATGATGGACGGAGCGCTAGAGCAAATCAAACACTCACCCCCAGTCAACTGATCTGGGTTTAATCCATCATCATTCTTTAGCTCACTCCACCACCCCAGTTCAGACATGGCCATATGCAAATCAGTCTGACCCTGTGCCTCATGGGAACAGTCCAGCCCGAACTGCCAAGTCATGTCTTCCCTGGACCGGAAACAAGCATCCTGGGACCGGTTTCGGGTTCAAAACCCTCATCAGCCAGGCTATCTTGAATCCAGTGGCAAAGTGAGCAAGGGACCCACGTCTGGGCATACCCTGCCAACTTAGGGCGAACAAAGCGATACCAAAGGGGATGATGGACGGAGCGCTAGAGCAAATCAAACACTCACCCCCAGTCAACTGATCTGGGTTTAATCCATCATCATTCTTTAGCTCACTCCACCACCCCAGTTCAGACATGGCCATATGCAAATCAGTCTGACCCTGTGCCTCATGGGAACAGTCCAGCCCGAACTGCCAAGTCATGTCTTCCCTGGACCGGAAACAAGCATCCTGGGACCGGTTTCGGGTTCAAAGCCCTCATCAGCCAGGCTATCTTGAATCCAGTGGCAAAGTGAGCAAGGGACCCACGTCTGGGCATACCCTGCCAACTTAGGGCGAACAAAGCGATACCAAAGGGGATGATGGACGGAGCGCTAGAGCAAATCAAACACTCACCCCCAGTCAACTGATCTGGGTTTAATCCATCATCATTCTTTAGCTCACTCCACCACCCCAGTTCAGACATGGCCATATGCAAATCAGTCTGACCCTGTGCCTCATGGGAACAGTCCAGCCCGAACTGCCAAGTCATGTCTTCCCTGGACCGGAAACAAGCATCCTGGGACCGGTTTCGGGTTCAAACCCTCATCAGCCAGGCTATCTTGAATCCAGTGGCAAAGTGAGCAAGGGACCCACGTCTGGGCATACCCTGCCAACTTAGGGCGAACAAAGCGATACCAAAGGGGATGATGGACGGAGCGCTAGAGCAAATCAAACACTCACCCCCAGTCAACTGATCTGGGTTTAATCCATCATCATTCTTTAGCTCACTCCACCACCCCAGTTCAGACATGGCCATATGCAAATCAGTCTGACCCTGTGCCTCATGGGAACAGTCCAGCCCGAACTGCCAAGTCATGTCTTCCCTGGACCGGAAACAAGCATCCTGGGACCGGTTTCGGGTTCAAAACCCTCATCAGCCAGGCTATCTTGAATCCAGTGGCAAAGTGAGCAAGGGACCCACGTCTGGGCATACCCTGCCAACTTAGGGCGAACAAAGCGATACCAAAGGGGATGATGGACGGAGCGCTAGAGCAAATCAAACACTCACCCCCAGTCAACTGATCTGGGTTTAATCCATCATCATTCTTTAGCTCACTCCACCACCCCAGTTCAGACATGGCCATATGCAAATCAGTCTGACCCTGTGCCTCATGGGAACAGTCCAGCCCGAACTGCCAAGTCATGTCTTCCCTGGACTGGAAACAAGCATCCTGGGACCGGTTTCGGGTTCAAAACCCTCATCAGCCAGGCTATCTTGAATCCAGTGGCAAAGTGAGCAAGGGACCCACGTCTGGGCATACCCTGCCAACTTAGGGCGAACAAGCGTATACCAAAGGGGATGATGGACGGAGCGCTAGAGCAAATCAAACACTCACCCCCAGTCAACTGATCTGGGTTTAATCCATCATCATTCTTTAGCTCACTCCACCACCCCAGTTCAGACATGGCCATATGCAAATCAGTCTGACCCTGTGCCTCATGGGAACAGTCCAGCCCGAACTGCCAAGTCATGTCTTCCCTGGACCGGAAACAAGCATCCTGGGACCGGTTTCGGGTTCAAAACCCTCATCAGCCAGGCTATCTTGAATCCAGTGGCAAAGTGAGCAAGGGACCCACGTCTGGGCATACCCTGCCAACTTAGGGCGAACAAAGCGATACCAAAGGGGATGATGGACGGAGCGCTAGAGCAAATCAAACACTCACCCCCAGTCAACTGATCTGGGTTTAATCCATCATCATTCTTTAGCTCACTCCACCACCCCAGTTCAGACATGGCCATATGCAAATCAGTCTGACCCTGTGCCTCATGGGAACAGTCCAGCCCGAACTGCCAAGTCATGTCTTCCCTGGACCGGAAACAAGCATCCTGGGACCGGTTTCGGGTTCAAAACCCTCATCAGCCAGGCTATCTTGAATCCAGTGGCAAAGTGAGCAAGGGACCCACGTCTGGGCATACCCTGCCAACTTAGGGCGAACAAAGCGATACCAAAGGGGATGATGGACGGAGCGCTAGAGCAAATCAAACACTCACCCCCAGTCAACTGATCTGGGTTTAATCCATCATCATTCTTTAGCTCACTCCACCACCCCAGTTCAGACATGGCCATATGCAAATCAGTCTGACCCTGTGCCTCATGGGAACAGTCCAGCCCGAACTGCCAAGTCATGTCTTCCCTGGACCGGAAACAAGCATCCTGGGACCGGTTTCGGGTTCAAAACCCTCATCAGCCAGGCTATCTTGAATCCAGTGGCAAAGTGAGCAAGGGACCCACGTCTGGGCATACCCTGCCAACTTAGGGCGAACAAAGCGATACCAAAGGGGATGATGGACGGAGCGCTAGAGCAAATCAAACACTCACCCCCAGTCAACTGATCTGGGTTTAATCCATCATCATTCTTTAGCTCACTCCACCACCCCAGTTCAGACATGGCCATATGCAAATCAGTCTGACCCTGTGCCTCATGGGAACAGTCCAGCCCGAACTGCCAAGTCATGTCTTCCCTGGACCGGAAACAAGCATCCTGGGACCGGTTTCGGGTTCAAAACCCTCATCAGCCAGGCTATCTTGAATCCAGTGGCAAAGTGAGCAAGGGACCCACGTCTGGGCATACCCTGCCAACTTAGGGCGAACAAAGCGATACCAAAGGGGATGATGGACGGAGCGCTAGAGCAAATCAAACACTCACCCCCAGTCAACTGATCTGGGTTTAATCCATCATCATTCTTTAGCTCACTCCACCACCCCAGTTCAGACATGGCCATATGCAAATCAGTCTGACCCTGTGCCTCATGGGAACAGTCCAGCCCGAACTGCCAAGTCATGTCTTCCTGGACCGGAAACAAGCATCCTGGGACCGGTTTCGGGTTCAAAACCCTCATCAGCCAGGCTATCTTGAATCCAGTGGCAAAGTGAGCAAGGGACCCACGTCTGGGCATACCCTGCCAACTTAGGGCGAACAAAGCGATACCAAAGGGGATGATGGACGGAGCGCTAGAGCAAATCAAACACTCACCCCCAGTCAACTGATCTGGGTTTAATCCATCATCATTCTTTAGCTCACTCCACCACCCCAGTTCAGACATGGCCATATGCAAATCAGTCTGACCCTGTGCCTCATGGGAACAGTCCAGCCCGAACTGCCAAGTCATGTCTTCCCTGGACCGGAAACAAGCATCCTGGGACCGGTTTCGGGTTCAAAACCCTCATCAGCCAGGCTATCTTGAATCCAGTGGCAAAGTGAGCAAGGGACCCACGTCTGGGCATACCCTGCCAACTTAGGGCGAACAAAGCGATACCAAAGGGGATGATGGACGGAGCGCTAGAGCAAATCAAACACTCACCCCCAGTCAACTGATCTGGGTTTAATCCATCATCATTCTTTAGCTCACTCCACCACCCCAGTTCAGACATGGCCATATGCAAATCAGTCTGACCCTGTGCCTCATGGGAACAGTCCAGCCCGAACTGCCAAGTCATGTCTTCCCTGGACCGGAAACAAGCATCCTGGGACCGGTTTCGGGTTCAAAACCCTCATCAGCCAGGCTATCTTGAATCCAGTGGCAAAGTGAGCAAGGGACCCACGTCTGGGCATACCCTGCCAACTTAGGGCGAACAAAGCGATACCAAAGGGGATGATGGACGGAGCGCTAGAGCAAATCAAACACTCACCCCCAGTCAACTGATCTGGGTTTAATCCATCATCATTCTTTAGCTCACTCCACCACCCCAGTTCAGACATGGCCATATGCAAATCAGTCTGACCCTGTGCCTCATGGGAACAGTCCAGCCCGAACTGCCAAGTCATGTCTTCCCTGGACCGGAAACAAGCATCCTGGGACCGGTTTCGGGTTCAAAACCCTCATCAGCCAGGCTATCTTGAATCCAGTGGCAAAGTGAGCAAGGGACCCACGTCTGGGCATACCCTGCCAACTTAGGGCGAACAAAGCGATACCACAGGGGATGATGGACGGAGCGCTAGAGCAAATCAAACACTCACCCCCAGTCAACTGATCTGGGTTTAATCCATCATCATTCTTTAGCTCACTCCACCACCCCAGTTCAGACATGGCCATATGCAAATCAGTCTGACCCTGTGCCTCATGGGAACAGTCCAGCCCGAACTGCCAAGTCATGTCTTCCCTGGACCGGAAACAAGCATCCTGGGACCGGTTTCGGGTTCAAAACCCTCATCAGCCAGGCTATCTTGAATCCAGTGGCAAAGTGAGCAAGG
The DNA here is from genome assembly GCA_963921515.1 of Calotriton arnoldi. Classification (NCBI taxonomy): domain Eukaryota; kingdom Metazoa; phylum Chordata; class Amphibia; order Caudata; family Salamandridae; genus Calotriton; species Calotriton arnoldi. The sequence goes on along the minus strand of CAWUFW010018652.1, from coordinate 18,675 downwards.
GACCCACGTCTGGGCATACCCTGCCAACTTAGGGCGAACAAAGCGATACCAAAGGGGATGATGGACGGAGCGCTAGAGCAAATCAAACACTCACCCCCAGTCAACTGATCTGGGTTTAATCCATCATCATTCTTTAGCTCACTCCACCACCCCAGTTCAGACATGGCCATATGCAAATCAGTCTGACCCTGTGCCTCATGGGAACAGTCCAGCCCGAACTGCCAAGTCATGTCTTCCCTGGACCGGAAACAAGCATCCTGGGACCGGTTTCGGGTTCAAAACCCTCATCAGCCAGGCTATCTTGAATCCAGTGGCAAAGTGAGCAAGGGACCCACGTCTGGGCATACCCTGCCAACTTAGGGCGAACAAAGCGATACCAAAGGGGATGATGGACGGAGCGCTAGAGCAAATCAAACACTCACCCCCAGTCAACTGATCTGGGTTTAATCCATCATCATTCTTTAGCTCACTCCACCACCCCAGTTCAGACATGGCCATATGCAAATCAGTCTGACCCTGTGCCTCATGGGAACAGTCCAGCCCGAACTGCCAAGTCATGTCTTCCCTGGACCGGAAACAAGCATCCTGGGACCGGTTTCGGGTTCAAAACCCTCATCAGCCAGGCTATCTTGAATCCAGTGGCAAAGTGAGCAAGGGACCCACGTCTGGGCATACCCTGCCAACTTAGGGCGAACAAAGCGATACCAAAGGGGATGATGGACGGAGCGCTAGAGCAAATCAAACACTCACCCCCAGTCAACTGATCTGGGTTTAATCCATCATCATTCTTTAGCTCACTCCACCACCCCAGTTCAGACATGGCCATATGCAAATCAGTCTGACCCTGTGCCTCATGGGAACAGTCCAGCCCGAACTGCCAAGTCATGTCTTCCCTGGACCGGAAACAAGCATCCTGGGACCGGTTTCGGGTTCAAAACCCTCATCAGCCAGGCTATCTTGAATCCAGTGGCAAAGTGAGCAAGGGACCCACGTCTGGGCATACCCTGCCAACTTAGGGCGAACAAAGCGATACCAAAGGGGATGATGGACGGAGCGCTAGAGCAAATCAAACACTCACCCCCAGTCAACTGATCTGGGTTTAATCCATCATCATTCTTTAGCTCACTCCACCACCCCAGTTCAGACATGGCCATATGCAAATCAGTCTGACCCTGTGCCTCATGGGAACAGTCCAGCCCGAACTGCCAAGTCATGTCTTCCCTGGACCGGAAACAAGCATCCTGGGACCGGTTTCGGGTTCAAAACCCTCATCAGCCAGGCTATCTTGAATCCAGTGGCAAAGTGAGCAAGGGACCCACGTCTGGGCATACCCTGCCAACTTAGGGCGAACAAAGCGATACCAAAGGGGATGATGGACGGAGCGCTAGAGCAAATCAAACACTCACCCCCAGTCAACTGATCTGGGTTTAATCCATCATCATTCTTTAGCTCACTCCACCACCCCAGTTCAGACATGGCCATATGCAAATCAGTCTGACCCTGTGCCTCATGGGAACAGTCCAGCCCGAACTGCCAAGTCATGTCTTCCCTGGACCGGAAACAAGCATCCTGGGACCGGTTTCGGGTTCAAAACCCTCATCAGCCAGGCTATCTTGAATCCAGTGGCAAAGTGAGCAAGGGACCCACGTCTGGGCATACCCTGCCAACTTAGGGCGAACAAAGCGATACCAAAGGGGATGATGGACGGAGCGCTAGAGCAAATCAAACACTCACCCCCAGTCAACTGATCTGGGTTTAATCCATCATCATTCTTTAGCTCACTCCACCACCCCAGTTCAGACATGGCCATATGCAAATCAGTCTGACCCTGTGCCTCATGGGAACAGTCCAGCCCGAACTGCCAAGTCATGTCTTCCCTGGACCGGAAACAAGCATCCTGGGACCGGTTTCGGGTTCAAAACCCTCATCAGCCAGGCTATCTTGAATCCAGTGGCAAAGTGAGCAAGGGACCCACGTCTGGGCATACCCTGCCAACTTAGGGCGAACAAAGCGATACCAAAGGGGATGATGGACGGAGCGCTAGAGCAAATCAAACACTCACCCCCAGTCAACTGATCTGGGTTTAATCCATCATCATTCTTTAGCTCACTCCACCACCCCAGTTCAGACATGGCCATATGCAAATCAGTCTGACCCTGTGCCTCATGGGAACAGTCCAGCCCGAACTGCCAAGTCATGTCTTCCCTGGACCGGGAAACAAGCATCCTGGGACCGGTTTCGGGTTCAAAACCCTCATCAGCCAGGCTATCTTGAATCCAGTGGCAAAGTGAGCAAGGGACCCACGTCTGGGCATACCCTGCCAACTTAGGGCGAACAAGCGATACCAAAGGGGATGATGGACGGAGCGCTAGAGCAAATCAAACACTCACCCCCAGTCAACTGATCTGGGTTTAATCCATCATCATTCTTGAAACCCCGAAACCGGTCCTAGGATGCTTGTTTCCAGTCCAGGGAGGACCTGGCTTGGCAGTTCGGGCTGGACTGTTCCCATGAGGCACAGGGTCAAGACTGATTTGCATATGGCTGGGTTCAAACTGGAATGGCATGGTGAGCAAAAAAACGATGGATTTAGGCCCAGATCTCTGTACTGGGGTGAATGTATGACATTGTTCTGCATTCTGTCCATCAACTGTTGTTTTTGCATTTGTCACCCCGAGTGGGACGGGTATGCCCAGACGTAGGTCCCGTGCTCTCCATGCCACTGGAATCAAGCTATCCTGGCTGAAGGAGGTGAAACCCCGAAGCCGGTCCTAGGATGCTTGTTTCCAGTCCAGGGAGGACCTGGCTTGGCAGTTCGGGCTGGACTGTTCCCATGAGGCACAGGGTCAAGACTGATTTGCATATGGCTGGGTTCAAACTGGAATGGCATGGTGAGCAAAAAAACGATGGATTTAGGCCCAGATCTCTGTACTGGGGTGAATGTATGACATTGTTCTGCATTCTGTCCATCAACTGTTGTTTTTGCATTTGTCACCCGAGTGGGACGGGTATGCCCAGACGTGGGTCCCGTGCTCTCCATGCCACTGGAATCAAGCTATCCTGGCTGAAGAGGGTGAAACCCGAAACCGGTCCTAGGATGCTTGTTTCCAGTCCAGGGAGGACCTGGCTTGGCAGTTCGGGCTGGACTGTTCCCATGAGGCACAGGGTCAAGACTGATTTGCATATGGCTGGGTTCAAACTGGAATGGCATGGTGAGCAAAAACGATGGATTTAGGCCCAGATCTCTGTACTGGGGTGAATGTATGACATTGTTCTGCATTCTGTCCATCAACTGTTGTTTTTGCATTTGTCACCCCGAGTGGGACGGGTATGCCCAGGCGTGGGTCCCGTGCTCTCCATGCCACTGGAATCAAGCTATCCTGGCTGAAGAGGGTGAAACCCCGAAACCGGTCCTAGGATGCTTGTTTCCAGTCCAGGGAGGACCTGGCTTGGCAGTTCGGGCTGGACTGTTCCCATGAGGCACAGGGTCAAGACTGATTTGCATATGGCTGGGTTCAAACTGGAATGGCATGGTGAGCAAAAAACGATGGATTTAGGCCCAGATCTCTGTACTGGGGTGAATGTATGACATTGTTCTGCATTCTGTCCATCAACTGTTGTTTTTGCATTTGTCACCCCGAGTGGGACGGGTATGCCCAGACGTGGGTCCCGTGCTCTCCATGCCACTGGAATCAAGCTATCCTGGCTGAAGAGAGGTGAAACCCGAAACCGGTCCTAGGATGCTTGTTTCCAGTCCAGGGAGGACCTGGCTTGGCAGTTCGGGCTGGACTGTTCCCATGAGGCACAGGGTCAAGACTGATTTGCATATGGCTGGGTTCAAACTGGAATGGCATGGTGAGCAAAAACGATGGATTTAGGCCCAGATCTCTGTACTGGGGTGAATGTATGACATTGTTCTGCATTCTGTCCATCAACTGTTGTTTTTGCATTTGTCACCCCGAGTGGGACGGGTATGCCCAGACGTGGGTCCCGTGCTCTCCATGCCACTGGAATCAAGCTATCCTGGCTGAAGAGGGGTGAAACCCCGAAACCGGTCCTAGGATGCTTGTTTCCAGTCCAGGGAGGACCTGGCTTGGCAGTTCGGGCTGGACTGTTCCCATGAGGCACAGGGTCAAGACTGATTTGCATATGGCTGGGTTCAAACTGGAATGGCATGGTGAGCAAAAAACGATGGATTTAGGCCCAGATCTCTGTACTGGGGTGAATGTATGACATTGTTCTGCATTCTGTCCATCAACTGTTGTTTTTGCATTTGTCACCCCGAGTGGGACGGGTATGCCCAGACGTGGGTCCCGTGCTCTCCATGCCACTGGAATCAAGCTATCCTGGCTGAAGAGGGTGAAACCCGAAGCCGGTCCTAGGATGCTTGTTTCCAGTCCAGGAGGACCTGGCTTGGCAGTTCGGGCTGGACTGTTCCCATGAGGCACAGGGTCAAGACTGATTTGCATATGGCTGGGTTCAAACTGGAATGGCATGGTGAGCAAAAAACGATGGATTTAGGCCCAGATCTCTGTACTGGGGTGAATGTATGACATTGTTCTGCATTCTGTCCATCAACTGTTGTTTTTGCATTTGTCACCCCGAGTGGGACGGGTATGCCCAGACGTGGGTCCCGTGCTCTCCATGCCACTGGAATCAAGCTATCCTGGCTGAAGAGGGGTGAAACCCCGAAACCGGTCCTAGGATGCTTGTTTCCAGTCCAGGGAGGACCTGGCTTGGCAGTTCGGGCTGGACTGTTCCCATGAGGCACAGGGTCAAGACTGATTTGCATATGGCTGGGTTCAAACTGGAATGGCATGGTGAGCAAAAACGATGGATTTAGGCCCAGATCTCTGTACTGGGGTGAATGTATGACATTGTTCTGCATTCTGTCCATCAACTGTTGTTTTTGCATTTGTCACCCCGAGTGGGACGGGTATGCCCAGACGTGGGTCCCGTGCTCTCCATGCCACTGGAATCAAGCTATCCTGGCTGAAGAGGGTGAAACCCCGAAACCGGTCCTAGGATGCTTGTTTCCAGTCCAGGGAGGACCTGGCTTGGCAGTTCGGGCTGGACTGTTCCCATGAGGCACAGGGTCAAGACTGATTTGCATATGGCTGGGTTCAAACTGGAATGGCATGGTGAGCAAAAACGATGGATTTAGGCCCAGATCTCTGTACTGGGGTGAATGTATGACATTGTTCTGCATTCTGTCCATCAACTGTTGTTTTTGCATTTGTCACCCCGAGTGGGACGGGTATGCCCAGACGTGGGTCCCGTGCTCTCCATGCCACTGGAATCAAGCTATCCTGGCTGAAGAGGGTGAAACCCCGAAACCGGTCCTAGGATGCTTGTTTCCAGTCCAGGGAGGACCTGGCTTGGCAGTTCGGGCTGGACTGTTCCCATGAGGCACAGGGTCAAGACTGATTTGCATATGGCTGGGTTCAAACTGGAATGGCATGGTGAGCAAAAAACGATGGATTTAGGCCCAGATCTCTGTACTGGGGTGAATGTATGACATTGTTCTGCATTCTGTCCATCAACTGTTGTTTTTGCATTTGTCACCCCGAGTGGGACGGGTATGCCCAGACGTGGGTCCCGTGCTCTCCATGCCACTGGAATCAAGCTATCCTGGCTGAAGAGGGTGAAACCCCGAAACCGGTCCTAGGATGCTTGTTTCCAGTCCAGGGAGGACCTGGCTTGGCAGTTCGGGCTGGACTGTTCCCATGAGGCACAGGGTCAAGACTGATTTGCATATGGCTGGGTTCAAACTGGAATGGCATGGTGAGCAAAAAACGATGGATTTAGGCCCAGATCTCTGTACTGGGGTGAATGTATGACATTGTTCTGCATTCTGTCCATCAACTGTTGTTTTTGCATTTGTCACCCCGAGTGGGACGGGTATGCCCAGACGTGGGTCCCGTGCTCTCCATGCCACTGGAATCAAGCTATCCTGGCTGAAGAGGGGTGAAACCCGAAACCGGTCCTAGGATGCTTGTTTCCAGTCCAGGAGGACCTGGCTTGGCAGTTCGGGCTGGACTGTTCCCATGAGGCACAGGGTCAAGACTGATTTGCATATGGCTGGGTTCAAACTGGAATGGCATGGTGAGCAAAAAACGATGGATTTAGGCCCAGATCTCTGTACTGGGGTGAATGTATGACATTGTTCTGCATTCTGTCCATCAACTGTTGTTTTTGCATTTGTCACCCCGAGTGGGACGGGTATGCCCAGACGTGGGTCCCGTGCTCTCCATGCCACTGGAATCAAGCTATCCTGGCTGAAGAGGGTGAAACCCCGAAACCGGTCCTAGGATGCTTGTTTCCAGTCCAGGGAGGACCTGGCTTGGCAGTTCGGGCTGGACTGTTCCCATGAGGCACAGGGTCAAGACTGATTTGCATATGGCTGGGTTCAAACTGGAATGGCATGGTGAGCAAAAAACGATGGATTTAGGCCCAGATCTCTGTACTGGGGTGAATGTATGACATTGTTCTGCATTCTGTCCATCAACTGTTGTTTTTGCATTTGTCACCCCGAGTGGGACGGGTATGCCCAGACGTGGGTCCCGTGCTCTCCATGCCACTGGAATCAAGCTATCCTGGCTGAAGAGGGGTGAAACCCCGAAACCGGTCCTAGGATGCTTGTTTCCAGTCCAGGGAGGACCTGGCTTGGCAGTTCGGGCTGGACTGTTCCCATGAGGCACAGGGTCAAGACTGATTTGCATATGGCTGGGTTCAAACTGGAATGGCATGGTGAGCAAAAAACGATGGATTTAGGCCCAGATCTCTGTACTGGGGTGAATGTATGACATTGTTCTGCATTCTGTCCATCAACTGTTGTTTTTGCATTTGTCACCCCGAGTGGGACGGGTATGCCCAGACGTGGGTCCCGTGCTCTCCATGCCACTGGAATCAAGCTATCCTGGCTGAAGAGGGTGAAACCCCGAAACCGGTCCTAGGATGCTTGTTTCCAGTCCAGGGAGGACCTGGCTTGGCAGTTCGGGCTGGACTGTTCCCATGAGGCACAGGGTCAAGACTGATTTGCATATGGCTGGGTTCAAACTGGAATGGCATGGTGAGCAAAAACGATGGATTTAGGCCCAGATCTCTGTACTGGGGTGAATGTATGACATTGTTCTGCATTCTGTCCATCAACTGTTGTTTTTGCATTTGTCACCCCGAGTGGGACGGGTATGCCCAGACGTGGGTCCCGTGCTCTCCATGCCACTGGAATCAAGCTATCCTGGCTGAAGAGGGGTGAAACCCCGAAACCGGTCCTAGGATGCTTGTTTCCAGTCCAGGGAGGACCTGGCTTGGCAGTTCGGGCTGGACTGTTCCCATGAGGCACAGGGTCAAGACTGATTTGCATATGGCTGGGTTCAAACTGGAATGGCATGGTGAGCAAAAAACGATGGATTTAGGCCCAGATCTCTGTACTGGGGTGAATGTATGACATTGTTCTGCATTCTGTCCATCAACTGTTGTTTTTGCATTTGTCACCCCGAGTGGGACGGGTATGCCCAGACGTGGGTCCCGTGCTCTCCATGCCACTGGAATCAAGCTATCCTGGCTGAAGAGGGGTGAAACCCCGAAACCGGTCCTAGGATGCTTGTTTCCAGTCCAGGGAGGACCTGGCTTGGCAGTTCGGGCTGGACTGTTCCCATGAGGCACAGGGTCAAGACTGATTTGCATATGGCTGGGTTCAAACTGGAATGGCATGGTGAGCAAAAAAACGATGGATTTAGGCCCAGATCTCTGTACTGGGGTGAATGTATGACATTGTTCTGCATTCTGTCCATCAACTGTTGTTTTTGCATTTGTCACCCCGAGTGGGACGGGTATGCCCAGACGTGGGTCCCGTGTTTTCCATGCCACTGGAATCAAGCTATCCTGGCTGAAGAGGGGTGAAACCCCGAAACCGGTCCTAGGATGCTTGTTTCCAGTCCAGGGAGGACCTGGCTTGGCAGTTCGGGCTGGACTGTTCCCATGAGGCACAGGGTCAAGACTGATTTGCATATGGCTGGGTTCAAACTGGAATGGCATGGTGAGCAAAAAACGATGGATTTAGGCCCAGATCTCTGTACTGGGGTGAATGTATGACATTGTTCTGCATTCTGTCCATCAACTGTTGTTTTTGCATTTGTCACCCCGAGTGGGACGGGTATGCCCAGACGTGGGTCCCGTGCTCTCCATGCCACTGGAATCAAGCTATCCTGGCTGAAGAGGGGTGAAACCCCGAAACCGGTCCTAGGATGCTTGTTTCCAGTCCAGGGAGGACCTGGCTTGGCAGTTCGGGCTGGACTGTTCCCATGAGGCACAGGGTCAAGACTGATTTGCATATGGCTGGGTTCAAACTGGAATGGCATGGTGAGCAAAAACGATGGATTTAGGCCCAGATCTCTGTACTGGGGTGAATGTATGACATTGTTCTGCATTCTGTCCATCAACTGTTGTTTTTGCATTTGTCACCCCGAGTGGGACGGGTATGCCCAGACGTGGGTCCCGTGCTTTCCATGCCACTGGAATCAAGCTATCCTGGCTGAAGAGGGGTGAAACCCCGAAACCGGTCCTAGGATGCTTGTTTCCAGTCCAGGGAGGACCTGGCTTGGCAGTTCGGGCTGGACTGTTCCCATGAGGCACAGGGTCAAGACTGATTTGCATATGGCTGGGTTCAAACTGGAATGGCATGGTGAGCAAAAAACGATGGATTTAGGCCCAGATCTCTGTACTGGGGTGAATGTATGACATTGTTCTGCATTCTGTCCATCAACTGTTGTTTTTGCATTTGTCACCCCGAGTGGGACGGGTATGCCCAGACGTGGGTCCCGTGTTTCCATGCCACTGGAATCAAGCTATCCTGGCTGAAGAGGGGTGAAACCCCGAAACCGGTCCTAGGATGCTTGTTTCCAGTCCAGGGAGGACCTGGCTTGGCAGTTCGGGCTGGACTGTTCCCATGAGGCACAGGGTCAAGACTGATTTGCATATGGCTGGGTTCAAACTGGAATGGCATGGTGAGCAAAAACGATGGATTTAGGCCCAGATCTCTGTACTGGGGTGAATGTATGACATTGTTCTGCATTCTGTCCATCAACTGTTGTTTTTGCATTTGTCACCCCGAGTGGGACGGGTATGCCCAGACGTGGGTCCCGTGTTCTCCATGCCACTGGAATCAAGCTATCCTGGCTGAAGAGGGGTGAAACCCCGAAACCGGTCCTAGGATGCTTGTTTCCAGTCCAGGGAGGACCTGGCTTGGCAGTTCGGGCTGGACTGTTCCCATGAGGCACAGGGTCAAGACTGATTTGCATATGGCTGGGTTCAAACTGGAATGGCATGGTGAGCAAAAAAACGATGGATTTAGGCCCAGATCTCTGTACTGGGGTGAATGTATGACATTGTTCTGCATTCTGTCCATCAACTGTTGTTTTTGCATTTGTCACCCCGAGTGGGACGGGTATGCCCAGACGTGGGTCCCGTGCTCTCCATGCCACTGGAATCAAGCTATCCTGGCTGAAGAGGGGTGAAACCCCGAAACCGGTCCTAGGATGCTTGTTTCCAGTCCAGGGAGGACCTGGCTTGGCAGTTCGGGCTGGACTGTTCCCATGAGGCACAGGGTCAAGACTGATTTGCATATGGCTGGGTTCAAACTGAATGGCATGGTGAGCAAAAAACGATGGATTTAGGCCCAGATCTCTGTACTGGGGTGAATGTATGACATTGTTCTGCATTCTGTCCATCAACTGTTGTTTTTGCATTTGTCACCCCGAGTGGGACGGGTATGCCCAGACGTGGGTCCCGTGCTCTCCATGCCACTGGAATCAAGCTATCCTGGCTGAAGAGGGGTGAAACCCCGAAACCGGTCCTAGGATGCTTGTTTCCAGTCCAGGGAGGACCTGGCTTGGCAGTTCGGGCTGGACTGTTCCCATGAGGCACAGGGTCAAGACTGATTTGCATATGGCTGGGTTCAAACTGAATGGCATGGTGAGCAAAAAACGATGGATTTAGGCCCAGATCTCTGTACTGGGGTGAATGTATGACATTGTTCTGCATTCTGTCCATCAACTGTTGTTTTTGCATTTGTCACCCCGAGTGGGACGGGTATGCCCAGACGTGGGTCCCGTGCTTCCATGCCACTGGAATCAAGCTATCCTGGCTGAAGAGGGGTGAAACCCCGAAACCGGTCCTAGGATGCTTGTTTCCAGTCCAGGGAGGACCTGGCTTGGCAGTTCGGGCTGGACTGTTCCCATGAGGCACAGGGTCAAGACTGATTTGCATATGGCTGGGTTCAAACTGGAATGGCATGGTGAGCAAAAAACGATGGATTTAGGCCCAGATCTCTGTACTGGGGTGAATGTATGACATTGTTCTGCATTCTGTCCATCAACTGTTGTTTTTGCATTTGTCACCCCGAGTGGGACGGGTATGCCCAGACGTGGGTCCCGTGCTCTCCATGCCACTGGAATCAAGCTATCCTGGCTGAAGAGGGGTGAAACCCCGAAACCGGTCCTAGGATGCTTGTTTCCAGTCCAGGGAGGACCTGGCTTGGCAGTTCGGGCTGGACTGTTCCCATGAGGCACAGGGTCAAGACTGATTTGCATATGGCTGGGTTCAAACTGGAATGGCATGGTGAGCAAAAACGATGGATTTAGGCCCAGATCTCTGTACTGGGGTGAATGTATGACATTGTTCTGCATTCTGTCCATCAACTGTTGTTTTTGCATTTGTCACCCCGAGTGGGACGGGTATGCCCAGACGTGGGTCCCGTGCTTTCCATGCCACTGGAATCAAGCTATCCTGGCTGAAGAGGGGTGAAACCTCAAACCGGTCCTAGGATGCTTGTTTCCAGTCCAGGGAGGACCTGGCTTGGCAGTTCGGGCTGGACTGTTCCCATGAGGCACAGGGTCAAGACTGATTTGCATATGGCTGGGTTCAAACTGGAATGGCATGGTGAGCAAAAACGATGGATTTAGGCCCAGATCTCTGTACTGGGGTGAATGTATGACATTGTTCTGCATTCTGTCCATCAACTGTTGTTTTTGCATTTGTCACCCCGAGTGGGACGGGTATGCCCAGACGTGGGTCCCGTGCTCTCCATGCCACTGGAATCAAGCTATCCTGGCTGAAGAGGGGTGAAACCCCGAAACCGGTCCTAGGATGCTTGTTTCCAGTCCAGGGAGGACCTGGCTTGGCAGTTCGGGCTGGACTGTTCCCATGAGGCACAGGGTCAAGACTGATTTGCATATGGCTGGGTTCAAACTGGAATGGCATGGTGAGCAAAAAACGATGGATTTAGGCCCAGATCTCTGTACTGGGGTGAATGTATGACATTGTTCTGCATTCTGTCCATCAACTGTTGTTTTTGCATTTGTCACCCCGAGTGGGACGGGTATGCCCAGACGTGGGTCCCGTGCTCTCCATGCCACTGGAATCAAGCTATCCTGGCTGAAGAGGGGTGAAACCCCGAAACCGGTCCTAGGATGCTTGTTTCCAGTCCAGGGAGGACCTGGCTTGGCAGTTCGGGCTGACTGTTCCCATGAGGCACAGGGTCAAGACTGATTTGCATATGGCTGGGTTCAAACTGGAATGGCATGGTGAGCAAAAACGATGGATTTAGGCCCAGATCTCTGTACTGGGGTGAATGTATGACATTGTTCTGCATTCTGTCCATCAACTGTTGTTTTTGCATTTGTCACCCCGAGTGGGACGGGTATGCCCAGACGTGGGTCCCGTGCTCTCCATGCCACTGAATCAAGCTATCCTGGCTGAAGAGGGGTGAAACCCCGAAACCGGTCCTAGGATGCTTGTTTCCAGTCCAGGGAGGACCTGGCTTGGCAGTTCGGGCTGGACTGTTCCCATGAGGCACAGGGTCAAGACTGATTTGCATATGGCTGGGTTCAAACTGGAATGGCATGGTGAGCAAAAAAACGATGGATTTAGGCCCAGATCTCTGTACTGGGGTGAATGTATGACATTGTTCTGCATTCTGTCCATCAACTGTTGTTTTTGCATTTGTCACCCCGAGTGGGACGGGTATGCCCAGACGTGGGTCCCGTGCTCTCCATGCCACTGGAATCAAGCTATCCTGGCTGAAGAGGGGTGAAACCCCGAAACCGGTCCTAGGATGCTTGTTTCCAGTCCAGGGAGGACCTGGCTTGGCAGTTCGGGCTGGACTGTTCCCATGAGGCACAGGGTCAAGACTGATTTGCATATGGCTGGGTTCAAACTGGAATGGCATGGTGAGCAAAAAACGATGGATTTAGGCCCAGATCTCTGTACTGGGGTGAATGTATGACATTGTTCTGCATTCTGTCCATCAACTGTTGTTTTTGCATTTGTCACCCCGAGTGGGACGGGTATGCCCAGACGTGGGTCCCGTGCTCTCCATGCCACTGGAATCAAGCTATCCTGGCTGAAGAGGGGTGAAACCCCAAACCGGTCCTAGGATGCTTGTTTCCAGTCCAGGGAGGACCTGGCTTGGCAGTTCGGGCTGGACTGTTCCGCATGAGGCACAGGGTCAAGACTGATTTGCATATGGCTGGGTTCAAACTGGAATGTGCATGGTGAGCAAAAAAACGATGGATTTAGGCCCAGATCTCTGTACTGGGGTGAATGTATGACATTGTTCTGCATTCTGTCCATCAACTGTTGTTTTTGCATTTGTCACCCCGAGTGGGACGGGTATGCCCAGACGTGGGTCCCGTGCTTCCATGCCACTGGAATCAAGCTATCCTGGCTGAAGAGGGGTGAAACCCCGAAACCGGTCCTAGGATGCTTGTTTCCAGTCCAGGGAGGACCTGGCTTGGCAGTTCGGGCTGGACTGTTCCCATGAGGCACAGGGTCAAGACTGATTTGCATATGGCTGGGTTCAAACTGGAATGGCATGGTGAGCAAAAAACGATGGATTTAGGCCCAGATCTCTGTACTGGGGTGAATGTATGACATTGTTCTGCATTCTGTCCATCAACTGTTGTTTTTGCATTTGTCACCCCGAGTGGGACGGGTATGCCCAGACGTGGGTCCCGTGCTCTCCATGCCACTGGAATCAAGCTATCCTGGCTGAAGAGGGGTGAAACCCCGAAACCGGTCCTAGGATGCTTGTTTCCAGTCCAGGGAGGACCTGGCTTGGCAGTTCGGGCTGGACTGTTCCCATGAGGCACAGGGTCAAGACTGATTTGCATATGGCTGGGTTCAAACTGGAATGGCATGGTGAGCAAAAAACGATGGATTTAGGCCCAGATCTCTGTACTGGGGTGAATGTATGACATTGTTCTGCATTCTGTCCATCAACTGTTGTTTTTGGCATTTGTCACCCCGAGTGGGACGGGTATGCCCAGACGTGGGTCCCGTGCTCTCCATGCCACTGGAATCAAGCTATCCTGGCTGAAGAGGGCTGAAACCCCGAAACCGGTCCTAGGATGCTTGTTTCCAGTCCAGGGAGGACCTGGCTTGGCAGTTCGGGCTGGACTGTTCCCATGAGGCACAGGGTCAAGACTGATTTGCATATGGCTGGGTTCAAACTGGAATGGCATGGTGAGCATAAAAACTATGGATTTAGGCCCAGATCTCTGTACTTGGGGTGAATGTATGACATTGTTCTGCATTCTGTCCATCAACTGTTGTTTTTGCATTTGTCAGCCCCGAGTGGGACGGGTATGCCCAGACGTGGGTCCCGTGCTTCCATGCCACTGGAATCAAGCTATCCTGGCTGAAGAGGGGTGAAACCCCGAAACCGGTCCTAGGATGCTTGTTTCCAGTCCAGGGAGGACCTGGCTTGGCAGTTCGGGCTGGACTGTTCCCATGAGGCACAGGGTCAAGACTGATTTGCATATGGCTGGGTTCAAACTGGAATGGCATGGTGAGCAAAAACGATGGATTTAGGCCCAGATCTCTGTACTGGGGTGAATGTATGACATTGTTCTGCATTCTGTCCATCAACTGTTGTTTTTGCATTTGTCACCCCGAGTGGGACGGGTATGCCCAGACGTGGGTCCCGTGCTCTCCATGCCACTGGAATCAAGCTATCCTGGCTGAAGAGGGGTGAAACCCCGAAACCGGTCCTAGGATGCTTGGTTTCCAGTCCAGGGAGGACCTGGCTTGGCAGTTCGGGCTGGACTGTTCCCATGAGGCACAGGGTCAAGACTGATTTGCATATGGCTGGGTTCAAACTGGAATGGCATGGTGAGCAAAAAAACGATGGATTTAGGCCCAGATCTCTGTACTGGGGTGAATGTATGACATTGTTCTGCATTCTGTCCATCAACTGTTGTTTTTGCATTTGTCACCCCGAGTGGGACGGGTATGCCCAGACGTGGGTCCCGTGCTCTCCATGCCACTGGAATCAAGCTATCCTGGCTGAAGAGGGGTGAAACCCGAAACCGGTCCTAGGATGCTTGTTTCCAGTCCAGGGAGGACCTGGCTTGGCAGTTCGGGCTGGACTGTTCCCATGAGGCACAGGGTCAAGACTGATTTGCATATGGCTGGGTTCAAACTGGAATGGCATGGTGAGCAAAAAAACGATGGATTTAGGCCCAGATCTCTGTACTGGGGTGAATGTATGACATTGTTCTGCATTCTGTCCATCAACTGTTGTTTTTGCATTTGTCACCCCGAGTGGGACGGGTATGCCCAGACGTGGGTCCCGTGCTCTCCATGCCACTGGAATCAAGCTATCCTGGCTGAAGAGGGGGTGAAACCCTCTAAACCGGTCCTAGGATGCTTGTTTCCAGTCCAGGAGGACCTGGCTTGGCAGTTCGGGCTGGACTGTTCCCATGAGGCACAGGGTCAAGACTGATTTGCATATGGCTGGGTCTCAAACTGGAAGTGGCATGGTGAGCAAAAACGATGGATTTAGGCCCAGATCTCTGTACTGGGGTGAATGCATGACATTGTTCTGCATTCTGTCCATCAACTGTTGTTTTGGCATTTGTCACCCCGAGTGGGACGGGTATGCCCAGACGTGGGTCCCGTGCTCTCTTCATGCCACTGGAATCAAGCTATCCTGGCTGAAGAGGGGTGAAACCCCGAAACCGGTCCTAGGATGCTTGTTTCCAGTCCAGGGAGGACCTGGCTTGGCAGTTCGGGCTGGACTGTTCCCATGAGGCACAGGGTCAAGACTGATTTGCATATGGCTGGGTTCAAACTGGAATGGCATGGTGAGCAAAAACACGATGGATTTAGGCCCAGATCTCTGTACTGGGGTGAATGTATGACATTGTTCTGCATTCTGTCCATCAACTGTTGTTTTTGCATTTGTCACCCCGAGTGGGACGGGTATGCCCAGACGTGGGTCCCGTGTTCTCCATGCCACTGGAATCAAGCTATCCTGGCTGAAGAGGGGTGAAACCCCGAACCGGTCCTAGGATGCTTGTTTCCAGTCCAGGGAGGACCTGGCTTGGCAGTTCGGCTGGACTGTTCCCATGAGGCACAGGGTCAAGACTGATTTGCATATGGCTGGGTTCAAACTGGAATGGCATGGTGAGCAATAAAACGATGGATTTAGGCCCAGATCTCTGTACTGGGGTGAATGTATGACATTGTTCTGCATTCTGTCCATCAACTGTTGTTTTTGCATTTGTCACCCCGAGTGGGACGGGCATGCCCAGACGTGGGTCCCGTGCTCTCCATGCCACTGGAATCAAGCTATCCTGGCTGAAGAGGGGTGAAACCCCGAAACCGGTCCTAGGATGCTTGTTTCCAGTCCAGGGAGGACCTGGCTTGGCAGTTCGGGCTGGACTGTTCCCATGAGGCACAGGGTCAAGACTGATTTGCATATGGCTGGGTTCAAACTGGAATGGCATGGTGAGCAAAAAAACGATGGATTTAGGCCCAGATCTCTGTACTGGGGTGAATGCATGACATTGTTCTGCATTCTGTCCATCAACTGTTGTTTTTGCATTTGTCACCCCGAGTGGGACGGGTATGCCCAGACGTGGTCCTGGTGTTTCCATGCCACTGGAATCAAGCTATCCTGGCTGAAGAGGGGTGAAACCCCGAAACCGGTCCTAGGATGCTTGTTTCCAGTCCAGGGAGGACCTGGCTTGGCAGTTCGGGCTGGACTGTTCCCATGAGGCACAGGGTCAAGACTGATTTGCATATGGCTGGGTTCAAACTGAATGGCATGGTGAGCAAAAACGATGGATTTAGGCCCAGATTCTCTGTACTGGGGTGAATGTATGACATTGTTCTGCATTCTGTCCATCAACTGTTGCTTTTGCATTTGTCACCCCGAGTGGGACGGGTATGCCCAGACGTGGGTCCCGTGCTCTCCATGCCACTGGAATCAAGCTATCCTGGCTGAAGAGGGGTGAAACCCCGAAACCGGTCCTAGGATGCTTGTTTCCAGTCCAGGGAGGACCTGGCTTGGCAGTTCGGGCTGGACTGTTCCCATGAGGCACAGGGTCAAGACTGATTTGCATATGGCTGGGTTCAAACTGGAATGGCATGGTGAGCAAAAACGATGGATGTAGGCCCAGATCTCTGTACTGGGGTGAATGTATGACATTGTTCTGCATTCTGTCCATCAACTGTTGTTTTTGCATTTGTCACCCCGAGTGGGACGGGTATGCCCAGACGTGGGTCCCGTGCTCTCCATGCCACTGGAATCAAGCTATCCTGGCTGAAGAGGGGTGAAACCCCGAAACCGGTCCTAGGATGCTTGTTTCCAGTCCAGGGAGGACCTGGCTTGGCAGTTCGGGCTGGACTGTTCCCATGAGGCACAGGGTCAAGACTGATTTGCATATGGCTGGGTTCAAACTGGAATGGCATGGTGAGCAAAAATGATGGATTTAGCCCAGATCTCTGTACTGGGGTGAATGTATGACATTGTTCTGCATTCTGTCCATCAACTGTTGTTTTTGCATTTGTCACCCCGAGTGGGACGGGTATGCCCAGACGTGGTCCCGTGCTCTCCATGCCACTGGAATCAAGCTATCCTGGCTGAAGAGGGGTGAAACCCCGAAACTGGTCCTAGGATGCTTGTTTCCAGTCCAGGGAGGACCTGGCTTGGCAGTTCAGGCTGGACTGTTCCCATGAGGCACAGGGTCAAGACTGATTTGCATATGGCTGGGTTCAAACTGGAATGGCATGGTGAGCAAAAAAACGATGGATTTAGGCCCAGATCTCTGTACTGGGGTGAATGTATGACATTGTTCTGCATTCTGTCCATCAACTGTTGTTTTTGCATTTGTCACCCCGAGTGGGACGGGTATGCCCAGACGTGGGTCCCGTGCTCTCCATGCCACTGGAATGGTGTTATCCTGGCTGAAGAGGGGTGAAACCCGAAACCGGTCCTAGGATGCTTGTTTCCAGTCCAGGGAGGACCTGGCTTGCGTCCGGGCTGGACTGTTCCCATGAGGCACAGGGTCAAGACTGATTTGCATATGGCTGGGTTCAAACTGAATGGGCATGGTGAGCAAAAAAACGATGGATTTAGGCCCAGATCTCTGTACTGGGGTGGAATGTATGACATTGTTCTGCATTCTGTCCATCAACTGTTGTTTTTGCATTTGTCACCCCGAGTGGGACGGGTATGCCCAGACGTGGGTCCCGTGCTCTCCATGCCACTGGAATCAAGCTATCCTGGCTGAAGAGGGTGAACCCCGAAACCGGTCCTAGGATGCTTGTTTCAGTCCAGGGAGGACCTGGCTTGGCAGTTCGGGCTGGACTGTTCCCATGAGGCACAGGGTCAAGACTGGATTTGCATATGGCTGGGTTCAAACTGGAATGGCATGGCGAGCAAAAAACGATGGATTTAGACCCAGATCTCTGTACTGGGGTGAATGTAAGGACATTGTTCTGCATTCTGTCCATCAACTGCTGCTGCCGGCATTTGTCACCCCGACTGGGACGGGTATGCCCAGACGTGGGTCCCGTGCTCTCCATGCCACTGGAATCAAGCTTATCCTGGCTTGAAGAGGGGTGAAACCCCTAAAACCGGGGTCCTAGGATGCCTGCTTCCAGTCCAGGGAGGACCTGGCTATGGCAGTTCGGGCTGGACTGTTCCCATGAGGCACAGGGTCAAGACTGATTTGCATATGGCTGGGTTCAAACTGGAATGGCATGGTGAGCAAAAAAACGATGGATTTAGGCCCAGATCTCTGTACTGGGGTGAATGTATGACATTGTTCTGCATTCTGTCCATCAACTGTTGCTTTTGCATTTGTCACCCCCGAGTGGGACGGGTATGCCCAGACGTGGGTCCCGTGCTTCCTCCATGCCACTGGAATCAAGCTATCCTGGCTGAAGAGGGGTGAAACTCGAAACCGGTCCTAGGATGCTTGTTTCCAGTCCAGGGAGGACCTGGCTTGGCAGTTCGGGCTGGACTGTTCCCACGAGGCACAGGGTCAAGACTGATTTGCATATGGCTGGGTTCAAACTGGAATGGCATGGTGAGCAAAAAAACGATGGGATTTAGGCCCAGATCTCTGTACTGGGGTGAATGTATGACATTGTTCTGCATTCTGTCCATCAACTGTTGTTTTTGCATTTGTCACCCCGAGTGGGACGGGTATGCCCAGACGTGGGTCCCGTGCTTTCCATGCCACTGGAATCAAGCTATCCTGGCTGAAGAGGGGTGAAACCCCGAAACCGGTCCTAGGATGCTTGTTTCCAGTCCAGGGAGGACCTGGCTTGGCAGTTCGGGCTGGACTGTTCCCATGAGGCACAGGGTCAAGACTGATTTGC